>WSZQ02134942.1:23406-42583 GCA_019419845.2 Weissflogia rhopalogaster
CATTAAAACTTTCTGAGATATGCCCATTAATCTAAACCTGTGTATATCAAACTCTTTCAGTGATAGTAATTCAAGTCAGTCAAACATAAATTAAGTCACTCAAAACTTTTTAAAAAAACCTAACAATTGTAAGTAATTGACTAATACTAAATTAATACTCCATTAACACATCATAATCACTCTAATTTGTCGAAAAAAATCAACGAAAATTCGCGGAAATTGCAACAATTTACAAATGACTCAACCTTTGGAATGCATCACACTTAAGTCACACATGCGTATATTTTACAAACAATTCACGCCGCTAATCATACATTCTATCTGAAACATTTACACAAGAATACGAGCAGTGCGGCCTGCTAATTACTAATCAATCCTTGACGACCAGGCTTAAGTCGACCGAGAGGCGACTTAAGTCCTCAGACTTAACTCACTCACAATCAGAGGAAAGGAAAACGTTTTCTATCGAAATACCACGTTACCAATCACTATGTATGCTTAGAATTATGCGAAGAACGAAGAACAAAGACGTTACATCATAGATTCTCTCTGCTGCTGCTGACTTAAGTCAAGTCCTCGATGTTAAGTCAGTTGCCACGACATGAATATGTGAATATAAAATATCCTCGTAGCAATTTCAACGTTTGCAGAGCTGATTGTACGAGAAGAAGCAGTGACGCATCCACACACACACACACACACACACATAGACACACACAAACACACACACACACATTCAAACACACACACTCAAACACACACACACATATATACACATAGCCATAGATACATACACAGGCAATGGCGACCGAAGCGACTTAAGTCACTTCGACGAGTAGAAAGTTCTTCCTGATTCAGGCTGATTGAGCAAATCAGAAGACTCGCCGCAGACGATCCGAGTTTTACTCAATCGCATAGATCACAAACTGACTTAAGTCACTTAGATATATGTTTACTTAAGACTTAAGTAACTGAAATTAAGTAAGGTTACGAAAGAATTGGATAAGTAACTTTACTTTTTTCCTAACGTTACTTTAGTCAGTTTTTAAGTGACTTAAGTTACAGAGAGAAAGAAAATGTATTAAAAAGTAGAAATTCAGGTTGGAATACTAAAATTTCCTTTTCAATTTCGATGTCAATCGTGAGTTATGACTTAAGTCATATTGTTCTAATGATGACTTGCTCATATTCAATGTTTTCATGTATTTTTATGATTGTTTACTGTTTTTTTAATGTTTTGTAAACATTTTTATAGAATTATAAAGTGACTTAAGGACTTAAGTCTTTTTTTATGACTTAATTCACATTTTTGGAACTTAAACCACTTTTTTACGAGACTTAAGTCACTTAAACTTGAACTTAAGTCACTTATATTTCATGTAGATACCTTTTTATTATCCTTAAACTGTTTTATTCTAAATTTGAGTATCTTTCCCTAGAAAAACAGTGTTTAAGTCTGTAAAACTCCACTTATGGAAACTAAACTGTACTTAAGACACTTGTTACTGTGACTAATGTTACTTAAATTTGTGACTTTTTCCTTAAGTCACTTGCGGTTCAAGTAAATACCTTTTTTTCAATAAACTGTCTTTTGTCCTAACTTTAACTAACTTTCTCCCAAAAAAACATACATCAGACTTAGAGAAACAAAACCTTACTTAAGTCATCAAAACTACATTTTCCTTCTATATTTGCGTTATTTACATTCATACATGGCAAATAGAGGAAAAATCTCAATAACCGAGATTTAACGCAACTTAAGTAACAGTTTTATGACTTAAGCCACTTTTAATGTGAATTAAGTCACTTAAATTGGTAAAATTCAACTTAAGTCACTTATGCTTCTTTGGAATACCTTTTTATGATCCTTAAACTAAGTTTTGACCTTATTTTGACTAACTTTCTCCCAAAAAACAGTGCTTAAGTCTGTAAAACTCCACTTATGGTAAGCTTACTTAAGTCATTAAAACTACATTTTCCTACTAACATTAGTTACCTATATTCATAAATTACAAATAGAGACAGTTACAAGAGAAAGAAGGACAACAAAACCTAAAGGACCGCAAAAACTGAGTTTTAGCGCAACTTAACTTATCAAATCTACTTTTTCCTATTAGACTCAAGTTATTTACATTCACAGATGACAAATACAGAGAGTTGCAAGAAACAGAATGCAAACAAGTCAAAAAGAAGCTCAGAAACCGACTTAAGTCGCTTCTGGTCGCTTTCATCGCTCGTAGACTTTGCCACGCTTGCGCGTCTGCGAATGGAGGTCATCGAGCCATCGACATGCCACACTTAAGCGTCGACTTAACTTAATTATTTACCTGCCAAACGGTAACTCCAGAAATCCACAAGAATAGACAATGCCACCAAAACTGAACCACCCGCGAGCGTTAAGTCACTTAATTTAAATCACCCAAACTGACGTAGAGTTCGACGTGAAGGGAGGAGAGACGTAAGTCGCCTTAGCGACCAGGTGAGTTAAGGTCGTTCTTCGGGCTGACTTTCGACGCCGATCGTACGCACGGAATAGGTTCGAATTTTTTACCGTCGTTTGCGCATGCGTCGAGCACTTAGCTGACCGTGCGTAGCGACGTTCTGCTGGACACTGACTCGCATCGGCGGCGATGGCGGATAAACGGGTTGAAGAATCCTACCACCTTCTTCGCGCATTTTGCCCACCTAGCGACGCGCATGCGCGTCGAATGGTGCGTCGCCGGATGACTTAAGTCACTTTCGGTTAAAATTCGCAAGGCTGTAGTAGGATTTCGAAGCGAATACACAATGCAGTGCGCTCAAAAGGAATTTTTTCCACTGTTTACTGTTTTGATAAAAATGATATATTTTCAAATTCTGGAAGAACGTCAGAATATGATAATAGGTACGCGAGGATACTATTTTAGAACTTTACAGAAAATATTTTTTTTCAGCTAATCCTAAACTTTTTTTTCAAAAATTGATATCATTATTATTTGCTACATTAAGATGATTATAACTTCAACAAAAGAAAGATATATCAAAGAAAATTTCAGTGGAGTAAAGAGAATTTATCCTTTTGGAAGATATGGTCGTTTCTAGAGAGATATATTTCTAATTATGTCAATTTTGTTGTTCTGAATTGATATGGCTATAACATTAAGCCTAATAAAGATATTAATACGGCACTTTCAAATATCAATGTCAAATTTAACATAGTTTCAGGGCATAAAATTTGAAAGCTACCCATAATATTATTAAAGCTACAGAGCATTTTACATAAGTAATCATATGCACTTGTTTTGATGTAAACATATTTTGAAATACAAAATTAATATGTTCATAACTCGAAAAGTTCTAAAAATATTTAAATGCAATCTTCAACAAATTATCTGTAAAGTATTCTACTTTAAGCTTAATACTTATCAAGAAAATTATCTTTAATATTTTGAATGATATATTAGGTTTTGAGATAATGATATGTCTATAATTCTAAAAGTTTTAAAGATATTTAAATGAAATTTTCAAAAAAATATCAAGAATTTATCCTACTTTCTGGTTGTTAAGAATGAAAAAGATATCTCTAATATTTTCGACGCTACAGTGGCATTCACAAAATATTCACCAAAATGGAATATCGAATGTTTTTTTACAAACTTTACCTGCCTATAACTCAAAAACTAAAGGGAATTTTCGAATGACATTATCACCACTGTATAACATATATATCATACTATCCATACTTCACTTTGAAAAGTTTCCCACTTAGGTATCTAGGAATTTATTTGCATATTTTTATCAACTATCAAATTAAAATATTTCAGTTTTCTCCGAGTATAGGTGGACAAAAATAAGCTAATTAACAATAAGTATGTTTAAATTGTGATCGTCGTAAGTTGTTAAATAACTCGTTTACCAGTTTGCGCAAACTCAAGCAAAATTTGCCCACTCACACATAGAAAATGCTAAAACGCAGACGAAAGCATTTAAGCTGGATTTAAGCAACAATTAACTGACTTAAGTCGGTTGCAATTTAAATACAATCGAACAATGCACGAATTTAATACTCACCGAAAGGAATGTGATTCGAGTATACGCAGAATGTGTATGAGTAACTTGTACATTCGAGCAAGACTTTTAAATGCATCAATGTTGAAAAAAAGTGACTTAAGACTTTTTAAAGTAGCCTGAAACTTATTTTGCTCTTTACTACAGATTTGTTTCATTAGAAATTATTTCCCTATAGGCAAATTATATCTAATTCAATTTTTGATTACCTGAAAATATCGTATTGTTTGATTGTAAACGTAAATTCAATATAATCATATGTGGATATACATAATATGTAATGAAATATGAAATCAAAATTGATTACGTGTTCGTCTTACTTTCATCTCAACAGCACACAGAACGTGCGTGTTCTCAACTGCTGGCTGTTACTTTTTTTCGCTGATTTTCCTTTACAATTATATTACCATTACATATTCGAATATTGTATAATTTCGGCGAAGTTATGTGCGAAAAGAGTTTATATCCACGTATGCCAATGAAATTGATTGATTTATAATTCTTTAAATTAGGTCTCTTTCTATATCCAATGGGAGTGTCAGATGAAATTTATGGCCAATTAGATCACATCATAGATCATTAAAGGAGTTTTCCGACAACACCCTGTATAATATCAATAGTGCACAAGTGGTTTTAGTTAATTCAATGTAGTTTGAAATTTTGTTTTAGCATTTGTAGTTTACGAGTTATGCAATATTGAACAAATGTATATCATCTTTCAAATAGATTTTACTCACAAATCACACTTTAACATTAACATTTTTGATGATATACTTGCAAGCAAAACGTAGATATATTCGCAATTAAATTATCTCAATATAAGATATAAAATACACACATTCATATACAGGGTGTTTCGATAAATAAGTCCGAACAAAATATTCCATGATAAGTTATATCAACAATCGATAAAACTGTGAAATGTCAAATATATAAATGTAATATATAATCATACGATACCTTTTTTAAGTATACTTAAGTCAGACGTATGAAAGGTAAGTAAAAAAAAAACTCCGTGAAACTCAAATATAATTTGAACAAGGAAGCACTTTCGTCGACTTCATCTATCTTCAGTCATAAATTCACATAACCTGCCTTAAGTTTAACTTGACTTAACAAACGTAACTTGTTACACGTTGCATACGTATGCGAATAATGCAACGCACAACGAACTGCAGCCGACGATGTAACGACAAACCGCAATTATCTGTCAAGTCTACGTAATCACCATCCATGCAATTTGAGCACTGTGTGCATTACTCCGATATGTATTATATGTTACATGTAATAGACAATAAACGCAAACACTAATTGAAACGACCACATTTTGTTTTGAGATATTTTGATTTTAAGATGTTGTGATTTTTTTCACATTCATTCTCTAAGAAAATAGGTTTGAACCATTTATGAATAAATCCAATATAAATGTCATCAATCAAATATAATTAATTCGCATACAGGAGATAGTTATGTTCAGAAAGGAGCAATTAAAAAGAAAATCGTCAATTTTCAGACGCAGTCAAACGAAAAATGTCAATTTCTTCAACAATTCCAGGCATATTCGATTGAATGAAATTACACTTCCTTTCAAGAGAAATTAAGCCGACTTAATACACCATGGCGCCTCTTCGACAATCACAAATCGTAATCGCGAAACCAGTAAAGCCTCCTTAGTTTTCCCTCCTTTTCCATCCCGCCATCGGTGCCACCGTTTCCTCTCTCAATTGTGCGCAAATTAAATCGAAAGTCGTTAATATGCAATTGCGTATAATTAGGCAATAAGTAATCGCAGCAGATACGAATCGTCGCAGACCACAAAACCAACCAACCTGTTCAAACATCGTCATGTTTGTCAACACAATTTCGATCGAATGATATGCGATTAACGATCGACAAATGTGCATGCTCGATTTGCGTCAATGCAGATGAGTAAAAGTTGAATTCAATGCAAAACTCGCTGCGTTGGGATGCGCTGCATAGCATCATCGGAAGTGGGCAAACAATCAAATGTTACGACTTTGGATGTTAAGGATGCTCGTTAAGAATAATCGTTTTCACGAACGTAGCGAATGACTTAAGTTACATAATTCAATTTGTTGTTGCGCTTTTTTACGTGCATGTTGTGATTATTTTCGAGGTTTTGTTCACAACAATCTGTTTTCGGTCATTTAACATTTGATGAGGGCTTTAAATAAAGTTGATTTTTATTTTTTGTTTATTGTTATTGTGTCATCGCAAAATTTGTTGCTGGTTATCAATCTAGAATGTTTTTCTGCGATTATTTCTTGAAATACAGGATAATTTAGTTCAAAGCTAATTTACTGCAACACCTTGTATATATATATTACAAGTTGTGAGATCTCGTAATGAAAATAATTTAATGATGTACATATTTTCGTTTGAATCGAGAAAGTATCTTAATAATTGTGAAAGTTATAGCAATTAATATAAAGAAAATCTGTTGGAAAATTGATATTATATACATTTTAACATAGAAACATGATAAAAATTTAATTTAGATTTAATCCCATATGTTTAAGTTCAGTTTACTGATCATATATCTTAATATACAGGGTGTTTTTACTTATATTTAATGGCATAATTCAATTTGTTGACGAGTTTTATGTGCATGTTTCCAGCCAATTACCTTTTCTTATGATGATGTAAAATAAAGTGGATTTTTGTTTGTTGTGGATTGTTATTTCTCTCTCACCAAAGACCCTCAATTAACTGAGCAACAATACCCTCTGATCATAATTGATATATGTCTTCAAATTTACGAAATATAAGAACCCACAGTTATTCAATAAGCTATAAATTAATAAAACGATTAATATCATCTAATTTTCACTGTACCTTCCACATCGCCCGGTATATTTTAGTAAAAATTTCATCAACGATGCTCAGTTAACTGAACAACAATACCCAATAATAAAAACTATAATTTATTATCAAAGTTTCGTGATATAAGAAATCAAAATTTGGTTATTATTTCAACTTTGTATAAAATCATAAAAAGAACAAACTCATCTAATTTACTGGGTATTTTCCATACCACTCGACGCATATTTATAAAAATTTCACCAAATAAACTTAATTAACTAAGAAACAATACCCTGTAATCAAAATTGTTGTATCTCATCAACTTTTCGAAATATAAGAACTCAAAATTATTCAACGTGCTTTAAATTGATAAAGCGACTAATATCTTCTAATTTTAACTGTACCTTCCATATCGCCCGGTATATTTTAATAAAAATTTCATCAAAGATGCTCAGTTAACCGAACAACAATACCCCCTAATCAAAATCGTAATATCTCATCAACGTACTGAGTAATAACAACCTAAAGTAGAATATTATTCCGCGCATACTCGACTACCGTTATCTGCAATGCGCTGCGAAGCGATTGTAACAATTATGTATTTGCCAATCGCACAATCGCATTACAATATGTACCGATAAAGGCAAAATGCGACTGGGTTGCTATTATTATATAATCGGCAATCAGCGGTCGCCGTACGCGCCGGTTTACGGGGTCAATCGTGCACCGTGTCTTGCGCGGGTTACACGCTACTTGATTGAATTGTATTCACGGTACATTTGATCGAAATTTTCACATAAGCCACCGCTCGACAACCTGACACGATAGGCAGCGTTCATAGTCATACGTAACGCAATACCATATGGGCACTACTATTTCAAATGTTTGGCTTGATTACATGCATTTGCATTACATATGTTTAGATTTATTTGTATGCAAAGCAACACAAAGCGATCGTTTGGGTCGTTTGACGTAACGATCCTTGGACGAAATGTAAGTTGAGCGATTTCCAAAAGGCATATCACTGATTACATGTTGTTGGCATGCTTTAAAACATAAGAATTAAACAATAAGTGGAATTTTATGTCGATTATAATTGAAGTTATTAATATTTTCATTCAGATTTTTTTTTAATTCTCGCTGTATCTTCTAAATTTTTTGGTGTAATTTGATGAAAATTCCATCAAACATTCTGAGTTAACCGTACGATAAGACAACCTTATCAAAATTGTTAGGTCTTATCAGGAATTCGAGAAAAAACGTTTCAAATTAACGGAATCATTTTAACATCTTGTAAATTCCGAAAATATTTTTGTTTTTTAACTTTCTCTGGACTTTCCAAATCACTCGGTATAATTCTATGAACATTTTATCGAGGTCTCTCAAAAAGGTGTACAACAGTACCTACTATTGAAAATTGTAATATCGTATCAGAATTTTGAATAATACCGCCTCAAACTAGCGCTGTCATTTTAACATTTAGTAATATATCTAAAAAATAATAATCTGGACTAATTTTCTCTACATCTTCCGTTTCCCTCGATATAATTTCATAAAACTTTTATGAAATATTCTCAGTTAACAGTACAAGAAGGCACCCTTACCAGAATTGGTAAGTGTAATAACGTTTCAAACTAGACTTATCAGTTAATTTTCGCTATATTTTTTGTATCACTCGGTATAATCATATGAAAATCTTATCGAGCATTTCCAAAGAGGTGTAAAATCAGAATAATAATTAACTATTTGCGTTATATGCTTACACATTTTGTTAGTAACAATTTCAAAATTCATTACATATGCAAATTGTGCCTGTTTTATAATTACTTACACTCCAAAAACATCACAAATATAACGCAACCATTTTCTTGCCAAAATTTCCAAAAACTAATAACTTTAGCACTCACTAATCTAATAAAAAAGTAATTAACATAGTAATAAACAAGTTTCATCAGCTTAGGACATACTAACCAGGGCAATAAATGGTGTAAATTTGAATAAAACATACCAACTGACGCAAGCATTGCTATAAAAATAAATAAAAACCATCAAAATATGCTGACAGACGAAATTAAATAAAATTTATGAATAAATGTATAATAATATTGCTATTTGTTAATATTTAGTCATTTATCACGTAATTAACATTATATTACTTTATTTACACATAATTATTACAAAAATAACCATTCTACGTAATTTTATATAAAAACAAATACAGGACGAATATATTAAGAATACAAAAACATATTAAGAAAAATCTATTGCGAGATTTTTACATTCCAGAACCCGAACAATTTTCAATATCTTAAAATCAAAATATCTCGGAAACTATATGAGCTATCAAGCCCATACTCACAGAAAACACGCAGAAATCATTTGAGATAATACTCTGTGAGTTTCATCCCGATTGGAGCTAGTCAAAAATTAGTCCAAATTGCAATTTGAAAGTGGATATTTTTCAAAATAACTCGAGAACGAGAAAATCAACCCCGATATATTATGACATTTTCTGAATCATCGCGTTCCTCTCTATAAGATAGCACAGTTTGAGATCGATCTGAGAATAAATAGAAAATTATGACAATATCATGAAATTTCGTCAAGGGGTAATCCTTAAAAAATTGTTAAAAATATTAAAATTAAAATATCTCGGAAACTATTTAAGCTATAGAGCCCATATTTTGAGAAAACACGCATAAACCATCAGAGATAATTCTCTGTTAGTTTCATCCAGATCGAAGCTAGTCAAATATTGGTCCAAAATTGCATTTTGAAGGTGGATATTTTTCAAAATAACTCGAGAACTATCTATATTTTGAACATTTTCAGGGTGGAGATCACTAATTGTAAGAAAATACAAGAAAATGTAAATTATGTGAACTACACAATCAATTATGTTAATTATAAAAATAAATAATCATCAAGTGACGAAAATAAAACAATTAAAAAATGTAACGAGACAAAAATTAACAAATCATTTGCAATAGTTGGCCAATAATAAATTTATGTTAATTATGACTTGTTTCAAAGTGCAGAGATTTTTCTTATTAAACATATCTGACTATCATTATTTCACTTGAAATTCACATTTTCTATACTCGTAAACACTCTCCAAACTAATTAAAACACCAATCGTCAACTTTTTTTTTTTGCTAATTAACATGTTTTTTGCAGTTTAGTGTTTATCTTGTCAATTTTACAAATAACAAGTCATTTATCTTTTATTTCAAGTTTCGTTGCATAATTTTCTCCGATCGGACTTTAATTTTTCCGATGTTAAATTGTTTATTCCAAAGATAAAAATTTCGAACAAACTGTTTGGAAGCTATCACATGAAAGTTGACGGACAGAAAGAAAAAAATAGATTTTGAATTGTTAACTTCTTATGGAAGGATAATCCACTTCAGTACGTAACGGTAACGAAACGTAACCGTGACAGTCCGACTACCTTCCCTCTCTCTCATACTGCACTGGTTTATTTTTTTTGGACTGTCGCATCGTCCTCTCTCTATAAGGCTTCCGTCAGACTGCCGGCGCACAATGGCTAATTTCGGGTAAAAACGAGACATTAATCAATAATTCGAATTTTAAGCACACCTTCAAGATTTTCTGTATTATATCTATTGTAAATCTATTTTTTTTTTATTTTACCGAGTATCGACTGCTATGGTTATTAGCTCTATTCAATTCTTTGTCAATGTAATTAGTCATATTAGAGGCTAACACTATTGATAAGAAGAAGAATTCACTTTACTATGCATCCCCACCGAGAATCGAACCCGGGACCTCAGTTTTTCATTTAGAATTTTCACTGTCGCGTCACTTCGCTTCGTAGTTTCCTTTGTCTGACTCATGTATTAAAAGGTGATAGGTTGTTTCTTCGAGTTGCTTCATCTTCTTTTAAATTAATTCGTCAGGCATGGATAGGCATAAAAGCACGAAGCCGAAGTCGGCAATGTGGCGACCGACATTGATATAGTGTTTAATTCAGTTATTTGTGATTTGTCTCTAATAAGCGGTTATAAACGGTTAATAAGTGGACTCTACTCTAAATGTTTTTTTTTTTGCAAATGTGAGAAAAAGATGGTCAAAGTTTGTTTACGTAATAGACATGTTTTCACAACTTGTTCGCAACTTGATGCAATTTTGCGCACACGTGTCAAGTATTTTAATGAAAGTAAATAAGATTGTTATTAACATTCAAAGTGGTTGATATTGATAATATTTTCAATGTCAACCTCTTTAAAATTGTCGATTTCTTCCGTTTTTTATTTCATTTTTTAAGCTATTTCACTTGTTTTGACGTTTAATTCTAGCAAGCATTAATAAACCTCTTAAAGAAATTTATGAATATTTATAAATTTTGGTCGTTAAGATTTTAAATTATATGTTTACTTAATTGGTGATAAAATTCAAGGTAAAATTCAAGGTTTATTAGGTTTATTTAAACAATTAGTGACAAAAAATAGACAAAAATACTGAAAATTGACATATTTTGTATATGTTTGAAAAACACCATCTAACTATTTTCCTATTATAGACATAAACATTGATCTCGTCTTTTCTGATAGAGGAAAAGTTCCTCTTTTCTTGGTCCATGTGTAATAATTTGAAAGTAAACAGAAAATGTAAGAAAATCAGCTTTAAAGTGTGATGACAAAAAGTTTCACTTCCAAATAATTTTTGCAAAATTGATTACAAACAAAACTTACTTCTGGATTACTATAGTTTAATAAATAAAATATAATTTTTATAGCTTATATTATAGAGGAAGAATCACCCTTTCATACTTACTGAAGATATTGTTATATATCTATCGGAAAATGTGAGCAAATTTGTGCTAAACATTCATCGTCTTTTAATTGAAAAATAGTCATTCGTTTATTGACTAGTCCGGGAAAATCCATCATATCTCCTCATCTTTCAAAGGTAAGTTAAGTATCTTAACTCAGTACCAAAGAAGAAGACTTCCCCCTTCTTTCAGTGTTTAAATCAGGTCTCTATCTTATCAACAAATAATAGAAAATCCTGTTTAAAACTATACATTTTTTCCTCACATATCTCGTTAAAAAAATCTGTCTAAATCAAATCATTCAAAATGATAACAGGTAATTATTTAAAACCAAACATAAAAAAAAAACAAATATCAAAAAATAGAAGAAGAGTTGCTCTTTAGAAATATGTTATAAAATTATATTTTATCTTTCAGAAAATTCGAGAAAAAATCTCCCAAAGTTTGACAATTTTTGAAATAATGTATTATGACACGTCAAAGAAAAACTTTCATAAATGTTTATCTATGAAAGCTAAATTAAGTATCTTTACTGATTCTAAGAGAAGACAATTTTCTCTTTCTTTCACTATATACTACATTTCTTTATCTTATCTGGAAGTATTGGAAAATATTCTATTATTGTTAACCCAAAACATGTTTAATAACAACTTTTCAAAGAAAACTTCACAATCGGTCGGCAAATATAATAACACACTTATTATACAGAACCTTAATTACCACCGTTAGCCATTACCAGACGCAAATTCAACACAAATAAAAGCGGAAAGCGATCCACCTTGAAATTTCGAACTTTGTCGATGCACTCACAATATTTATAAATTTACCGTGTGCGGTACAATTAAAAAAGTTGCAATCTTGAACAGCATTTGTATGGACGTTGCAATAAACTTGATGGTTTCTTACTTCCATTGTGTTACATCATTGAATTATGCGTTTTATCCCCCGTAAACGCGCGCATAAATAATCTGGGCTCATCAACTAGGATGTAGCACGTGATCAACAACACATGGAAAGCCAAAGAATATTTGATAAATTAACAGATTTTCTATAAATTTACATAAAAAATAAATTTTTCACAAAATACATATAATTAGAAGTAAATAACATGTTTTTGTTGTTTTAAAATGCAGATGTCTATAATGTTTTTAAATTTGATTTTAGTATCGCCCTCTATTAGTTGGAATCGGAATTTAAATTAAATCATATGTGTAGCGCCACCTGTTAATGGAAAATTATTCTTAATTTAAATTTTAGTATACAGAACAAAAATGTAAAATTCATATTTTGTTTTAAAATAAAATCTAAACTACCAAAGCTAAAATTATCAATCATGTAGTAATTGATTCTCCATTAATTATAGTCTGTTACTGTATGTCATATGAAATGGAAAGGTAGTTGTATCATTGCGATATCTAACGTGCAAATCGTGTTTTTCGAAAAATGCCTAGTTTTAAAGTTGTCACTTAGTTTGATATTTCCCTTAATCCTAAGATTATAAATCATACACCATATGATTCAAAGTGGAATTTGCTACCAACTCCTGCAATTCTTTAATGTTGTGCAAAAAAATTTCATTCATTTAATTTTGTGAGTTCATATTTACACTAACAGATGTCGCTACGATGACAATAATATACAATAATTCAAAATAATTTTGTAATATTTCGTTGTGGTTGGTTATTCCCGTTGAAACCTGATGAAATCTTACAAACTAAATATCAAAATATTCTTAAAATCCCCCTCTTTCAATTTATCTTACAAACGAGTATTGCTTTTAACTAAAATATGAAATATGAATAGATAATTTTCAACAATGCAAAAATTTTAAGTAAAGATAAAGTAGCGACTTCGACATTTTACATTTTACTAATTACGATGACAATATTGCACCATAATTCAAAATAATTACGTTTTATTTTTTATCTCTCTTGAAACTTTATGAAATCAACCGTAGATCAAAATATTCTTGAAGACACTTTTTTTCAATGGCTATTACTAATGGCAATTAGTTTTAAGTGTAATAAATTATATTAATCCATCTATAATGTTCCAACAATGGTAAGAATATTCATAAATTTAAATTAGAGACTTCTTCATTTCATTAACAGATGTTGCTACCATGTCAATTTTCATCAACAATTCTAAATAATTACGTTTTATTTCATATTTCGCTTGAAACTTTATGCAATTTTACAAACCATACATCAAAATATTCTTGAAGACACCCATTTTCAATTGTCATTACCAAAGGCGATTAATCTTAACTTTACTAGAAAATATGAACGAATAATTTCCAACAATGGCAAGAATATTCATAAATTTAAATTATAGAATGCCTCATTTCACCAACAGATGTCGCTTTGATGTCAATATTGCGCAATAATTCTAAATAATTACGTTTTATTTTTGATCTCACTTGAAACTTTATGAAATCTTGCAAACATTACATCAACATATTCCTCATAATACCCTTTTACAACCGCACTAACAAATAAAAAATATAATCCTCTATAAGAAAAAATATGACTCATTGCATTTCATGAATTTCAAGCACGCTCTCGAACAATCTAGTAATTTCTAGAGACTTTCTCACAATTTCCCCAGTCGTGCAACTCCGTAACCTTACCCGATCACCCATTTCCACCGATCGCCGCCAGTTGTCAGCGAGTCATCGTCGTAAAATAAAGTCGTCTTGTCTGCGCAGTTCGACACCAGTCTCCCGTACGTGACGCACACCTGCAAAAGTCAAGGAAAAGACTAAACACCCTTCACCCGACCACCTGCAAATTCACTGTGTAAATCAACACCCTTCGACCTTGAGACAGTTTCGTCGATTTATAGAGCCAGCCAAAACAACAGCCGCGATTCGCAGCTAACGTCAATCCATCTAGAAACCAAAAAACAGCAACGCGATGAAGTTCCAGTACAAAGAGGAGCATCCCTTTGAGAAGAGGAAAACCGAGGGTGAGAAAATCCGCAGGAAGTATCCGGACAGGGTTCCCGTAAGTACATTTTAACCTCTCAAAATATTGCGCCATTCTGAGTTTTTTACGCAGTTCGCCTAAAAATCCACATAATTCCTCTACCAGGGATTAAACCTTTTCAAAAAGGGTTTGAATAGATAGAGGAAGAGTTCCTCTTTCGATTGATACCATATTTGTTAGGAGGTACTGCGCTAATTACGCATTAATGTGTTATTGAAGTTGGTGTTTGCATGCTGCTGAGTTTGTTTTGGATTGCACCACAAAATGGCCGCCGTTCAACAGAACTTACACATAGAAGTACTCTTTCCTTTGTTGCACAACTGAACAGCTGATTTTATTTTTGTTCTTTATTGTTTTTACCTTGTTTCAAGTCGTAATTAATAGTTTAAAAAGTGTTAAACACAAGATAAAACATTTTTCATTAAATTAGTTTTGAAATGTTTAATGTTCCTCGTTCTACATCAGTTTTTTTAATGTTTTAAAAAGAGTTTAACCAAGTTTTTCTTAAGTTTATGACGTCTTTTTCGAACTTCTTTATTTTTATCCTCTTGGCATAGGAAATAAATGCCTATTATGTAAATAGACGGAATCTTTCTCCTAATTGTGCAATGAAAATACGTGTTTGACATATTTTTGACGTTGTGTATGCTTTTATTATTTATATTCGACGTTGTTTATGTTATTTGTTCCACTGAAAAGGAAGATAAGCATTTGTTGTCATGACAACGGTGATTAATCAAGAGTGAACATTTTGAGGTTAATTATTTATTATTTCCTGATGTTTTTGTGTAATTTACTGTGGAAGATTTTAAAGAGCATTTACACTAACTTGCGATAGTGAAAGAATTATTTTGTTACCTTTGTTAGTTTTAAAGTTATAGGCAAAACAAAAGTTGTTTGCATAGTTAAGTTGATAGTTAAAACATTTTAAAAGTGCAATGTTTCGGTATTTCTATTGGAAATAGGTAAATAATTTTGTGGTTGGTTATGAGAAGGGGTCGTAGACTGTCCCGAATTGGAAAAATTATTTTAATATTTTTGATAGTTTTAAAGTTATAGTCGAAACCACAATTATTTGAAGGTTTTATAGCCCTGCCAAATGTAGTACAAACTTTTGCGGTTTATTATTTATTACTTCCTGAGGTTTTTGTGAAACTCAAAGAGCATGTTTTTAAAGATACTTTAATTTAGTTTGTGATAATGGAAAAAATATTTAGTTTTCTCTATTAGTTTCGAAGTTACAGACAAAACAAAAGTTATTTGCATAGTCAAGTTGATAGTAAACAAATGTTAAAAATGAAATGTTTCGGTATTTCTAATCGAAATATTTAAATAATTCTGGGATTAGTCGAAATAGGAAATCAACAACTATATATTTTTGAATAAATCATCAAAAAATTCCCATTTTTTCGGAAGCTACAGCTACAACAAACTTAAAATAATGTATGGTAATGTCTTTGAAATTATGCAATATTTAACGATAATTATCTATTATTTGTTGGATGTTTAATATAACTAATGATATATCAAATTAAAGAGAATTTAAAACACTTCCTTGGTAAAATAATTGTTTCATTTTCTTTTTTATTCTAGAGTCTACACTCATTTAAAGAAACCATTATTTAAAATGTAAAATGAAATATATTTAAATTGTGACAATATCATTTGCAACTTTAGTAAATATATGGAATGCTAAGGTTATTCGTCATGGCAACGGAAATGAAATACAAACCTCACGGTTAATTATCGATCACTCCTGGTTGCATTTAAATCAATGTTTGCATGTCATCTTGAAGATGATTTCATACATTATTTGGTAGGCAATGCATTGATTTGCTATTTTCTTTGACTGTCATTTTCCGCCTTTGTAATGAACTAAAATGATATAATAATCATTTCACTGATTTATCATACATCTTATATCATACGTCGTATATAGTTGAAATGTCGATAATTATCGATAGTTTTGATATCGATAAATTTCGATATTTCCGATGATTATATAAAAAACGGTGTCAAAAAATTAATTTGTTTTTATTTGTCTGCAGGTAATTGTCGAGAAAGCACCGAAAGCGAGGATTGGTGATCTTGACAAGAAAAAGTACCTGGTGCCGTCGGATCTCACCGTCGGGCAATTCTACTTCCTCATCCGGAAGCGCATTCACCTGCGACCGGAGGATGCTCTTTTCTTTTTCGTGAATAACGTCATTCCACCCACGTCTGCGACTATGGGCACTTTGTATCAGGTAATAATCATTTTTTATTATTCATAAGTATCGATATTTCAGTTCTTGATATTTCAGTTTGATACATTTCGATACTTCAGTTTGTTACATTCCGATACTTATCGATCTTTTCTTACACTTTTCAGTTTTAATAATTATCGATATTATTCAATTTTTACTCTAAATGACTGTTTTCTTTATCTTCTAGGAGCATCACGAAGAAGATTTCTTCCTCTACATTGCGTACTCCGACGAAAATGTCTACGGCACGCAGAGCGCTTAGAAAAAACGCCACCAACCAACCACAGGGATGAAGCAAACCCTAGTTGATTTGCTTCGCACGCCCTGCAAGTGTCGCCCTCAACAACCGCGTGTAAATTACCATAATTTGTATACATAAACGTATTCAAGCTTTGGTAACTTAAAAAACCTCTCTTTAAGGCTCCCATAAAAGAAACTATCTGATCCAAACTAATCTAGTTTAATCTCTTCTCTTAACCAAGAAGATTCGCAACTTTGCAACCAAATTTCGAGAGAAAAAAAAACGAGTTCAACTATTCTTCGTTGCTTCGTTTTTACATTTCGGCGTTGGTTATCTCGGTGAAAAAACATTTTGTGGTTTTATCGAATGCAATCTTAGTTTTTAGTTGTTTTTTTTTGCTGTTGCAAAATATTTTCATTTTGTAAAATTTGAAAATTCGATTTTTTGTAGATTTTGTTGATTTCTTTTAAAGATTGACTTCGTGTCGCTTGGAATGCGAAGAAAATCCAGCAATTTGTTGTTAGCCGAAAAAAAGGTATAAATAGCTTTTAGTAAGTAATGTTAAGCGTAATACTTACGAGAAGAGAAAACATGCACCCCTCTCAGTGATTTAAGATGATTATTAAACCTCCGATAATAAAACGAAACTTTTAATCCAAATGTAAGCCATGCAAAAGCAAACAGCAAGAAAAAGTTGATTTAGCGTTATTCGTAGTGTAATTTAATTATAATTGGGATGGATTGTAGAGTTTATGCTGAACGAATGTGTATATGTGATGAGAATAAGATATGTAATTATTTAACTAAAATTGTTGTTTTTTTCTGTCTTTTGCAAAGAATTAGTTCGATAAATTTATTCAACAACCTTTTTTTACCAGATAGTGGTGTAAGGAAGGCCCAATCCGGTCTCGCTACTGATGGTACTTGTTCTGAACTTTTAGTGCATATGGTTTTTTTTCGGGGACCGTTGCAAGCGAATAAGCGGTAAAAACGCGAATGAAGGTTGGGCTTCATTCGCGCTTTTACCGCGAAATCAGGAGTTCACGGACGGCGCCGCAATCACTTGTTGAGTAGGGAGGCCAAGTAGTCACCCATCCAACACCTAGCTACGTCCGGCGTTGCTTAACTGCAATGATCTAACGAGCACCGAGGTCCAAAACACGGCAAGCCGCCGATAAAAACATTGTTACCCTTGTTAAAACAAGGTAATAATCTCACGGTGTTTTCTTGCATTTAGACTTATAAGTTTCAAGTGTATTTTCGGGCTGATGTACTAAATAGATTCGATTTACCCACTTCCGAAATAGAACAGAGGGCCAAACAATTGCTCCATTTCAATCCCGAACCCTTTGAATAAATTTTCACAGTCGTTTTAACCAGAAGTTTCTAAACTTTGCATAGCTGCGCCTCCTTGGAGTCTAGTCCATGCATCACTAAAGAGGTCGCGCCTGTTTCTTTGGAAACCGCAGGTCTAAACCAAGAGAGAATAACTTTCTGGTGTATTATATCAATAATTGTGTTGTCATGGAATTACCTCAAAAACGTTCTTTCAATGTAGTAAAATTCCTGACATTTCAGGAACAAATGTTCCTGGCTAACAATTTTTACTGACACACATTTTACCTATTTTTACCCAAACAGTTTCATAGTAAAACCATAATTGAAAGTAGGAATGGAGACGATTCAACTTCAACCAATCAAACCAATCTTGCAGCCAACGTATCCGTCCCTACCTCCTGCTGAAACTGAGGTAGATTACAGGAATTCGAAACAGGTTAACATCTGTGGATTGTATGTATCATTCCATATTTATATAATTATGTTTTTTGCTACAGTGAGTGTATGTAGACACATTTAAACATATTGAGTGAATGTGCTTGATGTGCAATAGATACTTATTTTTTATGAATTATAACTTCCCATAATTATGGTTTATTCCTCAAAACTCCTCCCATTCAGTCTCATTTTCCTAAATAAACAAGCATTTAATCGAAGTTTCGAAGTCTAACCTTCGAGGCTCGTCCCTCATGTGTTCGAG
>WSZQ02135163.1:0-42545 GCA_019419845.2 Weissflogia rhopalogaster
GGATGTGAAGCAAGGATAGTGATAGTGTTTTCATGTTCGAATATAATTGTTCAAGCACGAGGACCACCAGCGTACGGCGACGCCAACGACGAATGGCGCCGCGTCGACGAAGCGTCATCACGCGGGTAGTAAAATGGGCAACGGAGTATGCGGTGGTGCGTCGCCGACGCCGGACGAAGGCGGGGCACATCATAACGCTGGTGGCGGTGGAGGCAGTGGCGGTAACGGCCACGAAGGTCCGACGCCGGAAGCGAACGCAAAGCCTGTAAATAGCCGTAATCGACGCGAGCGCAAGGAGCAGACTGATAGGGATAATCGGGAGCAGCAGGAGTGTTTGCAGCGACTCGAGCAGGAATCCAAGCGCCTACGCTCGGACTTGCAGAGTAGTCGTGCCAGTGAACAGGAGTTACGACTTCAGGTTAGTGTTATTATTAGTGTAATATTTCTTTAATTTTATTTTTAATGCCTCAAAAGTATCGATATTTATTTATTGACACGATTTCGATTTGCTACACTTGATAGTATTTTAAATTTTCATTAATGCATTTGTCTTCTCTCGTGCAGGTGGTGTCACTAACAACCACCGAGAAGGTGTCGCGCGGCGAGATGCTGTCGCTGCAGCGCGAGCTCGAGGACGTCCAGTCGAAGCTGCACAGCGCCAACAGCGCAAAGGCGCAGGACAAGCAGACGATCAACGGACTGGAGCGGCGGCTGGCTGAGGAGCGACGGACGCGCGCCAGCGTCGAGGCGCAGCTCAGCCAGGAGCGCAAGAGTCGCAAGCAGGAGGAGGCGCGCGCGGCCGCCGCCGCCGCCCAGGCGCAGAGCATCCGCGCCGGCGAATGCACCGATCTGTGCCGGCAGCGGCGGCGCGAGCTTGAGTCGGACGTGTCGACGCTACGCTCCACGCACAGCTGGTACGAGACGGAGGTGCAGCTGAAGGATCGCGACTACGCCGTGCTTGGCGAGAAGCTACGCGAGAGCGAGATCGTCATCGCCGCGCTGCAGGAGAAGACGCAGCACCTCGAGAACTCGCTGTCGGCGGAGACGCGCATCAAGCTTGATCTCTTCAGTGCGCTCGGCGAGGTCAAACGGCAGTTGGAGATTAAAGAGAGTAAGTGTTCTTATTCAATTTTATTTTGTTCATAGTCCCTTTACTGTTTTGTGGAGCGCGTTTCCCTTAAAGTTGTCCTTAATTTTACGTCCAAATTCAATGCATGTTGTTTTCTGTGCTACCACTATCAGCCTTCTTTTCTTTCTTTGTATTTTTCAATTGTTCTGTCCTCCAAATATTTTTCCATCTTTGCTTTTACTTGCCTTTGTACTTCAGCCGAGTTTAAAATAGATATCGAATGTATGACTGTAGTCAGCTGTTCATATTACAGCAGATTACAACCACATCATAGTACAACAGGTTGTATTCATTACTGTGAGGTTATGTTTCATTTGCTTAGGTTAGGTTTGGTTCATTACAGTGAGGTTATGTTTTATTTGCTTAGGTTATGTCTATCTAAGCTTACACGACTTATAACCGCATTTTTTAAAGGTTTGTTTCTAGAGGTTATTAATACAAATAAATTTGCAGGCTGCATTCGAGTGCAAGACAAGGAGATCGAGGAGCTCAAGAGCAAGATCGCACAAGTGCTCGCCGTGATGCCGGACACGTACGTCGGCAATCCTACGCCGAACAGCAACCTGATGTCGCGCGTGCGACTCAGCGCGAACGCCGCCTCCGCGGCTGCGGCCGCCGAACGCGCCGATAACTCGCCCGGCTCCACGCTCGATCCGAACGCGACGGCCTACACGCCGAAGGGCTCGTTGGTCGCGTCCACGGAGGCCTAGGCGTCGACGGCACCTATACCCTTATTCACCACGACTCGACGATATACCACACACCTACACCGACTATTGACAGCAACTCCTACAAAAAAACGAGGTAAAACGGAAAATTTACCTTAAGCGCAGAGAAAACACGCCCAAGAAATACTAATACGAGGAACGTAGTTGAAGAAATGATTTGAAAGTTTCGACAACACGTTTTTTCTTTTTGTTTTGATTTAATTCGAAGTTTTTGGGACTGAATTCTTCAGTCAGGAATACACTTTTTTTTTTGAATCTCACTGCGAAGACGACAAAAACTCGAAGCTAAAATGAAATCCAACATAACACACAATTTACTTAATGACATTTAACTCGTAAGCTTTTTTAATGTGATATAATTATTTATACGGAATATGTTAATTAACAAAACAAGAACATTTGTGAAACGTTTTTGCTGATAGATTTTCGGGCTGAAATTCGTTAGAATTGTTGCAAAAACACAATCAATCGATGATACTAACTAACTATACGATGTACGATTACGGAGTTTTCTGGATGTTTTGCATTTTTTAATGCAGAAATTCGCAAAAATAATGCAAAGAAAAATTCTTGTCGCCGAGCGTTCGTTTGCCAGCGCGGGTACGCACGATGCCAATCGGTGCAGCATGCAAATCGAATCCATGGACTTCTTCTTAATCTTAAAAAACACTTTGTAAACGTTAGTTGTAATAATGCAGCACATTCACAGCTAGTCTTCGATTTGCATCGGCGCCTTGTGGCGGTCGTGTCGTCGTCCAGCACCATTTGTCGTGCGCGCGCAATATGCTTAGTTTATTGTTACTTTTACGCATATTTCTTATTTATTAATCTATTTGATCTCTGCGCATACGATTCAGAAACGCACTCGCAGTCATGTGAGCTGCAGCTCACAGCAACCCTCTCAGATGTGTTAAGGGGATGTGTTGTGACATATTTTTTACCCTGCAGTGTATTACGTATGCGCCGATTTTTTTCCTCGCAAGCTGGCGTTGAAAACACACGCACTGCGCATATGTTGAAAAAAAAATGCGTTAACCGCTGCCGGCGTATCATACATGAGCGCCACCTACTTATTTCGTTGAATTTTGTTTTCGCTACCGCTATACCTAAGCGAGTTTACGTTTGTCAAAAATCTGAATTTTCATTCTCCAAGTGATTACATCATAAATAATGTAATCATGCAGTCATGAAAATGAACATAAACATCCGTTTATTTTAGTTTGTAGAACGATCGACTTTTGTATTGCCGTACAGTTTTCGCGTCGGCGTTTCGACAGCGTCCAAATGTCATTTTGTCCCGTAGGACAATGTTGCCAATACGTGTGCGTCAATGTGAAGTAGACACATTCGCTGTTATACTTTTGACAGAGTGACAGCTGTCAAAAGTTTTTATAACAGCGAATGCATCTGCGTTAAACTTCAAAATATAACCGGACAAAATGACATAGGGACGCGTTGTAATAAGTTTAACGACATATTTGTTTCTCACCGGAAAAGGAAAAACTAAAACGAGCGAAAAGCGTTTGCCAAGTACTTAAACAAATGCGACACGCGAGTTAAACGCAGCTCGCTAACCGAATACCGTGTTAAATTCTTCTCTCTCATTTATACATATATTTTTTAATTTTAAGTTTTCTTTTAAAGGTTGTTTGCATTCTTTCGGTGCACGTTTTTGCTCGCGAGAATTGCGTTTGATTTTTTTCCCTTTTTGTTTCATTTGAACAATTTGTTTTCTTCCCCATCCATCGAAAGAACTTAGCATTAAGTTTTCTTTGTCGATCCAATGATCATCTGAATGCGTTCGATTTTATTTTGTTTCTTTTTTACTATATGGCGAAAATATAGTTACGTTACGTTGCAAGTATTTTATATAATGTATTTTCTGTTTATTTTTTTTGTATTTGCCTTTGTTTGATTCAATGACATTCGTGTTTACGTCTACTAATTTTCCAAAACAGGCCTTTATAATCATTCTCCAAATGAATATACTGTTCCCAAGTTGTTTTGACAGCGTCCTTTTATCATTGTTCATACTGTTTTGGATTCTCGCGTTGTTTTGACAGAGTCTTGTTGTCATTTTGTCCAGGAAGCCAATATGCATGCGCTGTTTAAAGTCGTCGCAGTCGCTGTCAAATTTTTGTCATAACATTACAAATTTTATGACAGTCGTAATTTTATGACATTCGGACAAAAGGACATATGCCGCAAAAATTTCGTTTCCTGTTGTCATTTTGTCCCGACAGGCAATGTCGCTAATACGCATACGTCAGTTTAAAGTTGACGGCTAACATACTTTTGACAGTATGACAGTCTAAATTGTGTGACAGCCGTCAAAGTTTTAAGCCATACACCAACATTAAAATAACGCATGCGCCTAACAAGAGACGTCCAAGCCGGACAAAAGGTCATGTGGTCGCAAAAATTTGGTTATGTTGCAACCAAGCATTTTATATCATGTATTTTCCGTTTATTTTGTTGCATTTTTTTCCCTTTCCTACATTTAATTAAAACTCGAAAGTGCTCTCGCATCTGTATACAGACCGCACATTCAGCCATCAACGTATCCAAGTACAAAACAGCCGGCGATGGGTATTGTCACCTTTTGAAATACTCGCATCGTTGCTGAAGGCAAACAAACAAAATCACCTACGATGTTGGTGCGCTTCTGTGCTGGGGAAGCGGATGTGCCCCGCCACTACCGTTAAGTTCAAAGCCACAATCGCGCGACACCATTTTTACGTCGCTGGGCGTTGTTTTACTTTGCGATTCGTGGACAAACTAATCTGCGTGCGGATTTGGGCGAGTTTCTCGTCGCATTCCTCGATGCAAGCAGATCACTGACAAAATTCTATTGAATGGGATTCTTTTTGCTCTCTATGTGTTGGATCACTTACTAAACAGACAGCAGCAGAACATACTTGATGATGTACGCAAGCCAACAAATATGCAATGACTTTAAAATACCGAATAAAACTAATGCAAAGTTATTGAAATAAATAAAAAAGCAGACAAAACATGAACAAATAATATTAATAAAGTGTAATAATGTCAAACACTAAGGTGATGTGTTTTGTATTTAGTTATTTATTCTCGTATGATACCTTATCTTGGATAGTCAGGTAAAACATAAACCACATAAACCTTTTGCTCCGGTTGCAATTCCTACCCTGTTTTAAACCTTATAGTCTTTATTAAATTTTATGAAATTGGTTCAACAATTCACTTTAATAATCTCCCGTTTGGAGTTTGAGGTACACCTTAGAAGATTTCTAAAAGAAGATATAAACAGTAATAAGGTACAAGTTTTTTTGTTGTATTATTCTATTTGTGAGTTGATGACTTATACATCAAATTGTTACAATTTAAAAAAGTCGTCATAAAAAAACTACAAATTAGTCATTCTCATTGCTGTTAATAGTATCGGTCGTCAGATTCTTATTCTGTTCGATAGCCTGCTTAACAACATCGGCAGCATCATGCAGATCAAGACTTTCCAGAATATAAACAAAGTTCTCTAGCGTCGAATCATCATCCTCTTCAAACCACAGGTTGAGTAAATTCCGCGCCTGCTGCAGCGGCTCCGTGTTGTGCGACGAGATATACGCAATATCCCCAGCAGGAAAATGCAACTTACCGGCTAGTGTCTTCCAATCATCCTGCAGCGCCTTGCAGATGTTATGAAACTGTTTGACGGTGAGCACCGTCACGCGAAAAATGAGAATATTCTGCACTTTCAGCTCCTCGTCCGGCTCAGTCGGTTCATCCTGCTGCAAATCAATACTGGACGTAGAGGCAGCTAGCACATCATCACTACAACCTTCGCGGACACTCTGTTGAAGCTTTGACACCGTTTTGTGAAGAAATGTATGCAAAGGCATAATCGGTGTGTTTGTAGATGTATAAAAATGGGTAGAACGACGAGAAAGAAGCCGCAAACCGCGCCAACAGAAACCTTCGTCCATATACGTTCGAGGTACATCGTTACTACCTGCCGCTTGCGCGATAGCATCCCCGAAGAAGTCCTCTAGCGTAGGTAGAAAGTCCCGTTCTTTTGTCTGACATGCATCGAGATTATTCGGGTTGAGATTCCATAACTTCGTCAATTCAGCATTGCCCATGTGATAAGTGCCTTTCGCTGCTGATTCCTGAACGAGAATCCCAAGAGGAGGACGTGCTGTTTCTGCCGTACTCGAAACTGGCGAAGATTCACCATCCCCGGAAGGTACAGGTAATGATTTACGAAACTCCTGACAACCGTCGTTCTTCCACGCATTCCAAAACTCCTCCCGGCTGAGAATCTTCGTAACAATCCCATCAAACTCGACGCCATCAGGTGGGGTCTCCCTTAACAAGGTGTGAACCTTCTCCGACATTGAATCCACGTACACTTTCTGCTCCGGTTGCAATTCCTGCCCTGTTTTAAACCTTACAGTCGATGTTAAATACTGAAACAGTATTAAGAACTGCAGCAACACAAATCGACGAAAATTCACATCGTATAGCTGTAGATCCAAGAGTTTCTGATTCGTTAAATACTTCGAGAAATAATTATAAGCGTCATCTGCGTCTTCGCCTTCATCATCTTCATCCGAATCTGTCGAATCCTTTTCTAAATGCTCTAGTTTTAAACCTTCAAACGTTGAGATAATACTAGCGGAATTTGTGCAGAAGATTTTCCAGTTTGCTTTATCATAACACTGACTCGGATGTCGGAAGAAATCCTGCAGCGACCAGAACTTACGGTACAAGCTGTAATTGATTGAAAATTTCCCAGTTTGCACAACTTCCTCAACATCTGCACCATCCGCACTGTATTCCGTGATATTATCTAGGTTAAACTCACTGACGATATTCAAGCCAGAACGTTCGGAAAACGGGAAGAACTTGGCGAGAAACAGGAGGATTCGACCGCAAAATATCGTGGAGTTCGACTTCGACAAACGCTTCAGCAAATCATTGCAAATACGCAAAAGTATATTCTTACAGTTCGTGAAGAATATGTCCTCCTTCCAGACGTGCACATGATTCTCTACGAAGACGAACATCTTTTTGCAGTCATCCAGAGTTAGAAGATCGAAAATATCGCCGAGAAGCGTCACTGGAGTTGAATAACTCAACATATCTTTGCGAGATGCCTCTATGCTGAGTGTAATCAGTTCTTCTAGTAGTCCAACGTTTACTTCGTTGTTTATGAATTCTAATTGCACATCGCGGAAGGCTTGATCGAACGGTGGCTTCAGATCTCGATCGGTTTCTTGGTATAGTTTGTGTTTGACTACAAGCGGTTCGATTGACTTCAATTTAACCGCACTACGTACTTGAGCCTGCAAATATTTATTTATCGAGTACGTAGACACGTAATCGGAACGAAATTACATACCTTCACTTCGGAGCGGATTAAATCGAAGTTATTTTCCATTTTTTAGGTGTTTGTATAAACATCAGACATGTATTTTGAACATTTTAACCTAACTTCTTAAGTGCATCAAACGTTCGAGCCGGAAACGACGCATGCGCATTTACGATTACGAAAATTCACGAACATTTCCGATTCATAACATATAAAATACATGGACCACTTATAACCTCGATCGTGTATGTTTTTTGAACATATTTGACAATAAATCATTAGTAACTTTTATTAGGTTATTCTTATGTGTTTACTGTTTCAAGGTTTATAAGTTTTTGTTAGTTTCTGAGAGTTAGGCATTGGCTAATGATAAATACATGGACTGTCTATATCCTTGACAGCTATTTTTCTATTTTAACGTAATTTGACGTATTTGACACATAATTGACAGCATTCCATTTACAATGATTTTTATAGTTTTGGCATTATGTTTTAGTTTTAGGTTTCCACTCCTGCATTCATATAACTCTCTGAATAATTTTAAAATTTCTGCTCATTTTGAGGGCGCCACTATCCACATTTTAACATAGATGATCTATATTTTGAACATAACCACACATTATTAATGTTATTAACCTTGTTTATTCGTAATAATGGATGTGTAAGTTAAAATAATTACATTATTCTCAATTTTTATTGACTTGCTATTATAGAAAAGATCAATGTACCGCTCTGCTTTCCAACCATGAAGTTATGAAGCATCTACAAACGATAAAAGACAAGAAAATACCAAAAGGGGGGCAGTTGGCTACAATCACCTATGAAGTACGTTATTATTTTGTTTAATTTTTTTGATTCGGTATATAATTAATGATTTTTGTAGGCTTTAAAGTATTTAGAATCGTCCGCATGTGCTGCCGAAGAACCTGAGCAAATCACGAAATGTTTACAGGCATTGCGAGCATACAATCTGACAAAATCAGAAAAACTTATGATTGTTAACACACCGCCCACGGCAGAACTTGATATTCAACTTATCGTAGAAAACAGCGAGGAGAGACTATCTGATAGTCATGTCAATGAAATTCTCAACATTGTCGCCGTGCATTTAAATTTAGCAACAGACTCGAATTAACACTTATTTTGCTTCGTTTAAGTCATTTTATGATTATTTATTATGTGTTGATTGTTTATAAATGTAATTGGAATAAATAACTGTCAAAATTAAATTCGATATATTTCTTGGATTTGTGACATTTATCGATTTTGGCTTTTTTTGACAGAAGTCTTGTGAATCGATTAGTGCATGATTTATAATCCTAGCAATAAGGAAAATATGAAAAACCTAAAACACATTTCTCAGAAAAGACATTTTTTACACGACATCTCAATAATTACCCAACATTTAGGCATAAATGTGCATATCGAAACAAACTATATTTAATGAGGAATCGATCCGTACATGGATGGGCATTCTGTAACATGCAGATTAGAAAATATTTTAGAACAAAATTTGAATTTGACGTTTCATTTCCGCATTTTGCCGCTACTCTTAATACGGGCAGCATTAAATTTTATCATTTCTAACCATTTTAATTTGAATTTTTAGTTTGTTTGAACAGGACATCTATCGATTTTGTTTCGAGTTTCCCAAAATTTGCCTTGGTTCATATTTTGACAGAAGACAGTTTGACAGTTCGCTTTCTGTAGACACTTGATAACATTTATGGTCGGTATTTTCGCCCGAATCGATTATTTCTTAGATAGATATTATATATAAATGTAATTAAAACAAATATTAGTCAAGATTAATATGGGAAGCATTGAAATTTCTCATTTCTAACCTTTCTAATTTGAATTATTTTTTGCTAGAGTACAGCACGACATCTATCTGTTTTGTTTAGACTCTGGCAAATTTGCCATTGTTCATATTTTGACAGAAGTTTTGACAGTTCGCTTTCTCCAGCTTTCTACAGACATTTGGCGACGTTTGTGCGGACGGTATTGTTCGCGAATCGCTGCCTGTGAGCAAAAAAACACGCGAGAAAACACCTCGCCGTCGATCCGTAATCACTCCGTCATACACGACCACCAGGTGCACGACTTCGATGTCCCTTTTTGGTATGATGGGGTTCGGCGATATGGAGGATGATCCGTTTTTCGGGTGAGTGAAGGTGTCGTGTTTTCGCAGCTGCGTCACCATGCCCCTCAGAAAACAGCGACGCATGCGAAGCAGCAGCAGCAGCGAACGCGACGACGATGTTTACTATAGGCTAATTCCCGGATATGTTTTTTTTTCATTGTTACAGTTCGCATATGCGCACGATGCGCCAGATGAACAATATGATGAACTCGCTGTTTGCGGACCCCTTCCGCATGATGCAGCCGCCCCCGACGGCGGCTTTCGACAATCGGGCGCTTGTGCATGCCGGCGCGCACCATCGCAACAGCGTTGGCAACATTCACAACTCGCTGATGTCGTACGGCGGCTTTCCGGATCCGATGCAGAACATCAATCGACTGCTCACTGGCTCGCTGGATTCGCTCGGGCCGGCGCACTCTTCCTTCAGCTCGTCGTCGACGGTGGTGAGCATGACTTCAGGTCCTGATGGGAAGCCTCATGTGAGTACTCTTCTTAATTTTCTTTGTAATCTTTATATGCTTCTTAATCTTCTTACTCTTTATATACTTCTTTATTACATGTTTCTTTTTTATATAATTCATTGCTATGTTTCTTTGTTATGAGTTTCTTTATTCTATACTTCCTAAAAATTCTATACTTTTTTATCAAGTTTAAAAAACAATGTTCTAAAATTTACGACAATTTAGAACATATTTTCGTTCATGCATTTAAACTTTTTCAACTTTTGTCATGTTATGAAAAGAAACATATTTCAGTACTGATAAGCAAAGTTTAGCATAAACATACTTAGTTATTATATCTAATTAACATTCATGAACGTTCTAATTGGCTTCATGCATGATTTCACGATATTTGCGAAGTTTATTCATCTATACAAATGACTTGGTTTTGAATAATAAGCAAATGAGTCCTCGTATGGATATTAATAGTTCTGGAACATAGCAACCTGTTTGACATTTGTCCAAAAACAGAATAAAAAACTATGCTAATTAGTCAAACATTGGACTATCTTGTCGCTTGTGTTAAATTGCATATTATTGTGCAAAGTGTCGTATTCGTTTATATATTATATTACTTTTAATTTGCGTTATCTATACCAGCACGTCGAATAAAAGTTTTGATCATGTATAGATAATGTCGATATTTACTGGCATCTAAACATGAAAGTATTGATAACATATTGAACGTTACCTCAGTAACACAGTATTCATTCAGAACAAAGTATGATTTTTGCATTTTAGTTCCACCGTTCTATCATTACATGGTATTTAAAAAGTGGTGCTTAAACATTCCATGATTTATTTTACAAAATGGTGCTGCTTTTTGTTTATTTATTGTTATTTCTTATTTATTTATATAATACTTGGTAATACAAAAAGCCACTTATTAATCATTATTTATATAAGTGCTTTGATAACATAAATTACGTTTTGTTCAATAAAAATGCTATAATTAAATAGCATTTTTATTGAATTATCGAATTTCCTGATAGATAACTGAAAAAAATGAACAGCTGTGAAGTTAGTAAAAAATCTCAAAAAAATATTACTGATATTCATAAAAAAAACTCGGGAGTTCCTTCTCCTTTACATATGTTGTTTATATGACGCGCCAATTTTTGACTCTGCAAGTGCCCTAAAATGTCGATTAAAGTTTGAAATGTTCAATGCATCAACCAGCATGTCGAATGAAAGGTCCGAACATATTTGTATAGATAATATCGATCTTTATTGGCATCTAAACATGAAAGTATTGATACTTTCATGATTGATATGTCTTGGTATTGAAAATTTATCCTTTCGATATTAATATACCGAAAGTATTACCACTAATATCGGCAGTTATTAGGTTGTGTTGATTTTCACATGAATTACGTTGTTGATAAATATAGAATGAAAAGAAATGGTGTCGGATGTTTTTAGGTGTACAAAGCAACATCATCAACGCGCATGGCACCCGGCGGCGTGAAGGAGACACAGCGCACCGTCTGCGACTCGCGCACCGGCACGAAGAAGATGTCCATCGGCCATCACATCGGCGAGCGTGCGCATATCATCGAGCGCGAGCAGAACATACGCAGCGGTGATCAGGAGGAGCGCCAGGACTTCATCAATCTGGACGAGGAGGAGGCTGACGACTTCAATCGTGAGTGGGAGACGCGGTCGCGTCGCGGCGATATCTCGCGCATCACCGGTGGCTCACGTCCGCCGCGTCACGGTGGCTATGGTGGCGGTGCCACCTCCCCGCTGGCGATCACCGCCGGGCCAAGGTGAGCTCGACACTCCCTCCCCCTATCCATCCATCCATCGCGGCACACATTCATGCACTTTTTTTTCGTTCTTTTTGCTCATTCTTTTCTTTTCAGGCCGCACTTGTTTCGGCATTTCGTACATTTCAACATGCTTTTACTTGGTTTCAGTCTGTGTTTTTACAGGAGTGCTAAAATCACGCATTCTAGACGATTCTTACCGTTGCGTTCACGTTTTTCTGAGTAATCATTCTTTTATGTTTTTGTTTATATGTTGCGTACATATTGCATGGTGTACTGTAGTCGTCGCACTCGGGGAGTGTCCGGCAATTCCGTGCCGATGGTGGCGTCGCGACGCGCCGTTCGCTCATCGCCGTTGCTCGCGCATTCAAGGTAAAGCCCAAAACTAAAACTCGCCGATGATGGTGTGTCCGAAACGAGCGAATGCCCACAATTAACCCACGTAATGTTTACCGATTATGCATAATATTAAATGTTTGATACATCTAAATCGTGTTTAAAGGGAACTATCACGAGCGCTAGCACCTAGCAGTAGAATAATTTAACTAGAATGGAAAAAATAAATTTTATTAAAGAAAACCGATAATTGACACGATTTTCCCTTATCACATGAGACGATATCAATATATAGAATAGTTTTGTTCGCTTTAGTTGATAGTATCGATATTTATTTGGTATTTTTGTCGGTTTCATTCAGAACAAAGTTTGATTTTTTACATTTTAGTTACATTGTTCTGACACTAACAAGGGGAGTCCACGCCCAGTCTAATGAAATTTTTAAAACTAAAAATACATTCTAGTAGTAGTTACCACCACAAGATCTTTGAAAAAAAATATGGTGAAAATCCTAGGACGCAATACCCGATAGTTTATTAGCAGATAATTGTTAAACACTTTTGACGAGAGTAATTTTATTTTTACTCGTTCGAATGTTTAAGTTTCTATTACACTGATGGGTTTAACGGTTAGTTGGTGTAGCTGCTGCCTGCTGCAGCGCCTGCTTATTTCGGTTCAAACCCCTATAGCGATTGTTTTTTTTAATGCATACGTTTTTAATTTAATTAGTTTGAATGGCATGCAACCTTTAATTGTAAGATTTAACTGGATAATATTTTCAGTAGACATTTCAATATTTAAAAAATAGGTGTACAACGCCAAGTGGTGCAGTGATATGGTCGACGACCACTGTCCATGAGGTACCGAGTTCAATTCTCGGTGGGGATACATATTAAAGTGAATTCTTGTTATCAATAGTGTTAGCTTCTAAAATGATTAATTAAATTGGAAAAGAATTGAATAGAGCTAATGACCATAGCAATCGATGCTCGGTAAAATCAAAAAAGAGTCAATAATGTAAAACAGATGGGCATTACAGCCGCTGCACCAACCAACCGTTATACCGATGGCCATAATTGGAGGGTAAACGTCCGGAACAGTGTAAAATGGCTCTCGAAACAAATGTTTAACAATTATTTGCTCGGAAACTATCCGGTAATGCGCCCTAGGCTTTTAACCATATTTTTTTCAACAATCTTGTATCCGATTGTATTTACAGTTTAGAAAAATTCACTTGACATGACCTGGATTCTCCTTGTATGTGGTACTGACGGTGATGCTCAAAACTCGCATGATTTATTCTAAACATTTAAACCCTTTATTTTACAATATGATGCTGCTTTTTTATTTTATTTTCTTATTTCTTAATTATTTATATAATACTTGCATATACTTTCAAATAATCATTATTTATTAAGTGTTTTGATAACATGCATCACGTTTTGTTTTAATTATAAATTTCCTATTGCGATATCGAATGTTCTAATCGGTAACTAAAAAAAAATAACAAAATGAAGCTGCATCATCACATCAATAAGTATCTGCTGTTTAATCATGCTTTCATTGGGCGAAATTAACACGTTTGGCTTTAATTGTCTGATTTCGAAACTGCGCGAGTCGCGAGCGAGCAATAATATGCATTCGACGTTGTTGTCGGTTGATGTACTGATGTACATACCGGTTGATGTACTTATGCGTTGTCATTTTCCAGGTACACCCGCAAATATTAACTAGCACGCCCTACCCTCCTTCACGTCACTGTCGTATTGCAGTAACTTGTGTTTTTTTTGCCGCGATCAGTGAATGTCACACACCAATAACACAAAATAAAACACAACTTGCACAATGCGCACTCGCGCTCTCTCCCTGGTACCGAAAAACTCTAGATTAAGCCATATTGCGTTGCGTGGACAAGTAAGTGAAACTCAATTGTTTGGGTTTGCTTTCTCCGCCAAAACACTCTTAACAATTAACGTTTTACTCACCGTCCTCTTACAATTTTCGTGCCTCCTTCTCTTCACGAGCGGTGGTGTTTCCGGCTTTATGGTCATTGTCTTGGGTGTACTTCTTAATGTTTATTTTGCAAAAACTATTTTTGAGGTCTAAGGCTGTTCATCGTGGTTCATATCATCGTCGGGCACATTTCCGCGGATAGACCATCGTGGGTTCACATCATCGTCGTAAAATTTCATCGTGAAAGAAAGTTTCACCGTCGGAGTAATAAAACATGAACGGTTGGTTTAATTGTTGTAAATATTTCCAGCATTAATGTTTATTACATTAGCTAGCAGATTCTTTTTGAATTTCTGAAATATCTGTTATGCTCTTCGATATACATGTAATTTTGCTTACCATGTACATAACATAGAAGCGATTAATGGTATGGTAAATATAATTGCATGTATTTCAAAAACTATATGAAATTTTTCAAAATTTGAAAAAGAATCCGATATTTAATATAATAAACATTGATACTGGAAATATTTACACATTAATTAATATTGGAAGTTTTTATAATAATTAAAGAAACCGTTCATGTTTTATAATGCTGACGATGAAAAGTCTCCATGATTGGTAGCCCAACGTTGAAGTGAGCACGCGATGATCAGCCTACGGAGAAGTGCCCGACGTTGATATGAACCACGATGATCGGTCCGGCCTACGCCATTTTTGTCAACACGAATCTTTGGAATGTTTAACTCTCTAACTGGCAAAGAACAATCTGCTAACCGACAGCGTGTTGTGTTGTATGAAATTATGTTTATGTTTTCTGCGTGTACTCGACTGCGATTATTTGGTTGAAACTAATTCGAATGGCAATAATAGAAACAGTGAGCAAATATGTAGTGTTGTCGTAAATGGATGTCGGTGGGACACGTGAACGTAATATTGGACGCAGATGTTTCGGCGGTTTCTACGTTTGGCGTCGAGTTGGTTTCATCCATTTTCGCCGGGGGCAAATGGAATCTCTGCTAACACGAACATGTTTGCCCTTGCAGCGCCTTGGCAGCGGCGTCACGAACGCCCTACACGCCGCCCGGCTATCCGCAGCACACCCGGAAGCACAAAACAAACATCAAGACCGTCTCGGGATCGCCGCCGCCGCCGCAGCACCACCACCATCAGTCGCATCATGCCGACGACGACGAGTAGTGAACGGCACTCCCTCTCTCTCTCTCTTCACCGCGCCCGGCGCACGCGTTTGGGTGACGCTCCTCGGGGGGTGAATGGGGGCGGGTAGGCATTGGGCTGGGCTTCGCACCTTCTACACCTCTCTTCGCACTGGGGGTGGAACGACATTCTGCTAAAACAAACAACCTCCTACAGACAGATTAAATTATTTCGACTAGGTTTAGACTATGGTTACATGATTATTAAGATGCACACACATTGCGATGATGCAAGGAATCAAACAGTTTCCTGGCGACGATCGTTTGTTTGGACACAAAGACACAAGAAGAAAAGCGGAAACGACAAACAAAAAACGAACCTTTCGTTTTTAGGATAATTTTTTGCGCACTCTATTTAATATAAGAATACGTTGAATTTTCTTTGCGAGAAGGAAATCATTTTGTGATTTTACTCAACTTTAGTTTTACTACAACGTCGCCGCTTGCGACTTTCGGAGGATTTCGGGGCGGTGTTACACAACGCGCCTCGCAAACTTAGTCTTATAGTTTTTCATATTATTACCTTTTTCTAGGCAGATAGGTGTCATACATTGGTAGCGTTTTCCCGCGCTACGTTATTCACCATTCAACGGAAGGCACATCATCTTTGTTCACTACGGCGAAAAGGGGGATTGTATTTCAGAGCCTGTTTGTATTATATTTTTATTGCGACAAATCGTTGAAGATTAGCTTCAACCGCGACGTGCGTAATTAGTATATTCGGTAATTAATGCGTTCTTCTAAATGTATTCTCGAGACTATTTTTTGCAACGTTTTCGTATCTTGTAATCGGTTGGAATGAGGCTTAAATTACAAATTTGTTCCTCAACTCCAAAAACAAAAAAAAAAACTCCAAAAATATGTGTTAATTTCAGAAAAAATGTGAATTTAAACCAATAAATGAATGTAACATTAATTCTAAAATGTATTGAGTTTTCATTTCTTTTCATAATTGTATCAGGGTTTATAAATGAGCCATGCTTAAAAACGACGGGCTTTTTTTATTAAAATAGACTTTTTCGTATGTATGCACCAAAAGACGGTTTTGTCGAATTCTCTAACAGGTGGAAAAAAGCATTTTGAAGCAAACGGGCGCGAAAATTATGATCCACTCATGGCAATGGAAGTGGGAAACTGGAACCTGCAAGTGGACCAGCAGGATCATTCCCAACATCCTCCTCCATGCTCAACGTTCCTGTCTGGACATGGTTGTTTTGGTGAGTACCTGTACCAAATCGGTAAGTGATCCACCCATGGATGTATGTACTGTAGAAAGGCTGATACGACTTTTTTCTGCGCCTTACGTGGAAGGATTACAAAACCGCTGCTGAACAGGAATTCAATGAGAGTATTACTGAAGAGAATGCAGTCGCGCTGTTCGTGCGGAACGGGAAAAGCTGGAGAATAATCAGGTCGTACATCAGAAATGTGCTTACGGTAAAAACCACTCTCCCTGATATGCCAAGTATGGTTGTTCTGTATACAAGTATACAGGATCGATTGGAGCTGATCTGCTCTAGTGAAAACTGCTATTGGTGCACTTCCATCCAACGACACTCGCTTGCTCGTAGTCAAAAACGCCATTTTCACCCTCGTATCGTTATATACTATCATCACGAGTGCTTTCCTAAGTGTAATTTCAGACTAATTCAGTGACTTGCTTTAAGTTCCTATTTTTTCATAGTTTTTTATTGTTGAAATATAAATAAAACATCATGAAAAACTTACGACAATCAAATGTATTAAAAACTAGTCAATCACAAAATGGGAGAAAACCCGGTGTCTTTTTATAAGAAAAATAATAAATATCGTTTTATTGTCAACTATAGTAAGAAAGTCTTTAAACTACACCCGCCGTTATTGCTTCGGAACACTTCACCAAATCTACGTATTTATTTAAGTTCGCCTGTTGTGCTTCTGCAGCTTCACGTATTTTGCGCAGTTTTTTGTCCCTGCGTTTAATGTACTTCTTGTTGAGACGTTTCTGGATCTCAACGAATGACTTGCCCTTCGTCTCCGGCATGCAGCAGATGACAAAGACGATGCCAAATAAGCAACAGGACATGAAGATGACGAACGTGAAATGCATGCCGATCGCGTTGCTTACTGGCATGAAGAACTTTGATACCAAGAAGCTGAGCGCACTGCCGTAGAACGTATTGACGGCAATGGCGATGCTCTTGATGTTCGTCGGAAAGATCTCGCTCAGGATGACCACAGGCACGGTGGTGACGCCAATATTGTTCATCACTAGGAACAGCACCAATCCGGTTGTTGGTAACCACGATATTGTTGCCACATTGACTTGAGCTGCGTCCTGCAGATAGAAGTAGGTAGTCTCTCCTGCATATGCGAGGGCACAACCGAGGGCCGACACGATCAACAAAGGCTTGCGACCAATGCGATCGACGAGGACAATTGCAAGGAATGCTGTAAATGTTACCCAAGGTTACAAACATAATCTGTGGGATTCGCATGAAGATTATTTTACCTGCTGGAATTTGTACGGCGCCGAAAATGATACTAGATATCTCTGGGGTGATACTACTACCACTACATCCGATAATCTGCTGCATGTAACTGTCGATGGCTGCTACCCCACTAAATTGATTCAGGCTTTTAATGCCAATTGAAATGATGAACGCTTGTCGATACTCCTGGTTTCTAAGGAACTCCCACAGGGTGCTGTGATTCTGCATGTCGTTCTCGACGATATCCTCGATTTCCATCAACTTTTTATCGATGTAATCCGGCGATGCGTTGCTCTCGGAGAGTGTAATTAAAACATCGCGTGCCTCATCGCTTCGACCCTCGGCTACCAGATGATATGGGGATTCTGGCATGAAGAACATTAATAGAAGAGAAAGAACTGGTACCGTCATACAGATGAGGGCCAAAATTGTATACGAAACAAAAGGACCTGCGGCCAATACAATAAACGTGCCGAGGAGTTTCATGATCGACGTGATCACACCGAGTTTCCCTCGTAAATCAACGTCGGCCACTTCACCTGAATACATCGTTGATGCCTGTGGGAAACATACAAACTATACTCACTACATAACAGTAAACCTGGAAATTTACCGAATAGGCACACCCGAAACCAAGACCACCAATAAGCCTGGCTATACAGAGAATTAGCGCCGATCTGGCGAAAATGATAATGATCCACGGAATAGTCATCAGGACTGAAGACGCCATTAGGGCACCTTTCCGGCCGTAGCGTTGGATCACCCAAGCGACGACCAAGCATGATACTGGCGTCGCCAGTGACACCATCGACACCAACCAAGAACCTTCGTCCTGCAGAAATTTCCTTATCAACACATTTTGCACGACTCAAGTCTAATTACTAGTACTACCAATGGAAAATGACTCATTGGAAAATGATACATATCGTCGCATATTTAAAGCAGTACCGATAATTACGTGTGTGTGTGTGTAATTACCAGTGGCACTACGGGTGCCACTAAGTAGAACTTACATCGGTCATTGGTCTACCAATCGGTGAATCATTGCCCTGCAAAATGGGCAGTGTTGGGGAGGGCCATGCGCCATACATGGAGACGGAAGTGATGGTCATGGTTGCTAAAATTAAAGAATACGCCTCGAATATTATCCAAACATGTAGACCAGAATCTTGGGACCCGTCAGAAAAACGAAATAGAAGACCATTGACACTTCCACAATGTACACCAGCATGTGCCACCATATTATCAGTGCGTGCAATATTGATATCAGAATAAAGAGCATCTTTTTTTTTGAAGTGCATACGAATTATTTCGTGCACCTATCACTTTAATTAGACAAACATTTAAGTAAAGTAAGTGATAGGTGACAGCAATAACTTGACATTTGCAATTGTTCGTTCAGGTTGTTCGTATAATTGTTATGATGCGTTCAGATTGAAGAATGTATAAATATTTATCGTGGTATCAGTTTGTTTTAATAACATATGTCGAAGAGACAACAACTTTAAATTAAATATATACCATTGCAGTTAGTCAAGTAATTTTAATAAATTTGGGAACTAATTCTTTGTACTTTGAAATCAGAATTATATGCTAGTCAAAAATCTTTTGTGTGAGAAATTTTTGGGGGATATGGGATATTTTATAAACAATTAAACAAGTTTAAGTTCCATTATCTAAAATGATAGTTCCTCGTTTTACATAATTTCAACAATAATCGGTTGAATGTATTTTATCAGTACGGGAAATTTGCAGACATTGATAATGTCTCAATAATTATAAATATAAAACGCTATTTGGTATTAAAGTAATAAACTTACCAATACAAACCGATACATATTGCATGTAACGTAGATTATTAATAGTTGGCAGGAACATATTGAAATAATTCAAATTTTTCAAGTTTAAAGTGACATTGTCTGATTAATTAATCGATAAACATTTCTCTAAATTTTAGAAAATATTCTCTCTGAAATGTTTAACATTTATCGATTTTTCTGGCACTTTAATTGCAGATGTACGAGTCTAATCTCTAAGGAATTGAAAAAAAGTTAAGATATCACACCCAACAACGGTAGTACCGACATGCGAATGAGCTCCAGCGTTTATGCATTTATATACTACTGCAATGAGTAAATGATTCGGACGAAGCCCCACCAAAAAGTACCGACAAATTTTCAAGTTATCAATACGCGCTTTGGAATTACGTACAGATATTTTGTATATACCTCGATGAACAAGCGAGTTTATTCTGATTATTTCCGCAGCTATTTAATCAGAAAAATGCAAGGAATGTGTTATGGGTTATTAATGGTGCATTGCGAATATAATGCCCAAAATTATTAGTTAAATACCACGCGTTGCAAGGCGCTGAGCCCATCGCGTAATTAGTGTAATTACCTCCTCCCAAAATGTCAGATTTGTAAACATTATTATTATTATTGTGTCAGAATATTTCGCGTTATTTGTCCGGGATTCGTTGTTTTTTTGCTTAGTTTATTTCGCCTGATGTGTGATGTTCATGCTTGAAATGTTTATTGTTAAAGTGATTCATATTTTCTAGGCTGTTAGCGAAGCGGTGTGGGAGCTTCCTTTCATTGTGTGGTACCTGCGACCAGATTAGGGCTATTGTTCTGCATATTTCATAGATCTTCTGCATCATCTTTCTCAGATGGTACCTTAAGACATGTCCAGGGATGAGTCCCGTGGATGCATTCTACTCGTCCCGTATCAGTTAAAGTATTCGAGACGTTTTGTTTGGCTCATAGATAAACAGCACTGATATTAAAATTTACGTAAAACGTAGCACGTACGTGCTTTTTTCTATTCCACCTGTAATATTTCACGAGAAAATACGAACATTTTTCATTTAAAATAACAAATATGTCATATGTAGATTACGTTTAAAATGTTTTTTCCTTCAATAAGTTTACTAATTTTTTTTCTATTCCCTCGCGTTTTCATTAAATACTTCGAAGTGTTCTTAATCCCAATTTACTCGTTCATCTAAAGATATTGAAATGTTATCATAAAATTGTTGAAAATTTTCCTTATTGTTAATTTTATTTACAAACACGTAAAAAATGTACACCGTCAAAATATGTATAAAATATTTGCTGACATTTCAGCGCATTTTTGCATTTATATAATACCAATGCAACAATAAATAGACATTTAGTTGTGGAAGGTACATATTAGAATATAGATAACGAAGTAATATAAATAATGTAGTTATGTGTAGCAATAAAGCATCACATGCCACATTGTCTACTAATGATGTTTAGCATATAATTCTTATTTTTATGAAAAATGGAAAATATTGTGTGAGTATCAAGCTAAATGCGAATCTTGACTCTTATATGTTTAGGAATAATCTAAATCTAAAGATTTTCGAAAGAAATTTGGACTTTTCTCATTTGAAGGGTTATAATGCCATTATTATTAGTCAGACAGATATATAGATACTCTTATTGGAAGCAGTAACATTTCCTCTTTTTTATTACGGTGAGAAAATTGTATTAACTTTATTAGTATTGCCGTGAAATGCGATTTTTCAACACGTGTTTTGTAAATTTGTCAAAAATACTCAATTTTGCAGAGCTATAATGCCCATATTAGAAGAATCACAAAGTTATAGATTTTATTTCACATCTAGAGAAAAATATAATCTGCATACCATGACATATTATGATATTGTGATACTGTGAATTTGATCTAATATGTAAGGGCACTTCAATTCATGTGCAAACAATAATTGGTGTATACCAAGTGTATACACATTTACAAAAATTACAACGTTGCTGTAGGCATTTCAGTAGAAACTTTAAATGTACAATATAAATGTTTCTGAATTCTAATTCGTAGCCATTTTTGAATAATGCGCATTTGAAAAATTGTAATTACAAGAATGGGATTGAAGTAATTTTATAGCGCTTTTCCATTTTTCGGATTGGCAATTGAATGAATTGCTAATGAGCCTGAGAATACTCATTGAGAAAAATTATTGCGAGATATTATTGTTAACACGGAACCAGTGAAATTGCAGGTGTTTACTGCTAAAGGCTTTGTCGAACATCTTTAATATTATAGTGGTAAATGTAACTGTTTATAAGCAAGTTTAAGCTACTACTTATATTATTTATAATAATACCTTGAGGAAAAATCTAGTTTAACAGTAATAATTAGTGAAAACAATGCCAAAATGTAGTAAAAGCTGGAATTTATAAATTTGTAATATGGGTGGCGTCATCTATTGACTAATGTACAAAGTTCAGTCCATTATAAATACAGATTCCTACTTGAGCTTTTTAACAGAGATTTGTAATTCTACTATTATCTAAAAGATGGCGCTACTAGATTTAATTTCCATAGCAAACTTTGAAAAGGTTTAGAATTAAGGTTTTCCCGAATTATAAGAAAAATTAAATTTATTTAATTTTTATTTCTTCGCATCTCTGTTGATCCGGGTACCAAAATAACTGAATTATCCCTTAACCATTACACCAATATGCTGCCTTACTTTACACCATTATACTGCCAGTCTCGTTACAAGTAAAAAATTGTTACCAATGAAAGAGGTCATCATTCTCTATAACGCAATGTAATGTAATTGTACGGATCGAATATTGTAATAAGAGGCAAATAAATAATTAAACTTCTTAAATACGAGAAAGACTTTCATAGTAATATAATTTATTTGCAACAGAGAGGCTAACCCCTTAACCGATTTTTGGTAAAAAAGAAGTTTTTCAGATCGAGGAAAAAATGAAAAAACAAATTTCAATTCGTACGCAATTAAAAATTTAAAAATATTGCAATCTTTTTCTCTGTACATTATAAACTACAAGTATGAAAATGTGTTAATTTTCATCTCTAAAATTTCGATTTTGGTTTTCAAAATGAAATATTCAAATAAGATTATCTACATGTCTGCGGCTGTACCTCTAACGGCAGTATAAAACTTCAAAATCGACACATGTAAAAAAAAAACACGATTTGATATTTTTTCCAAGTGATATGAAAGATAAAGAGGTGTTGCTTCGAACATGACTTCTATCTAACATGTAGGATTCCAAATAAGGGAGCTGCAACTAATCAAAGTTGATTCTAAAAATTAAACTATTCAATACTTTCCTTCGTACTTACCCAATAGATGGCGCTTGTTGTATCAAATTTCAAAAATTCATCTATGAAATGATTTCAGAGATATTTTCAAATTGTTTCTAAAACATTTTATAACACGAAAAAAAAAACATGAAAACGTTCAGTGTATGTATAATATATTATGTTCTATATGCTTGTATTGTATACAATTTTAACATGTTCTTTTCATTTTACAAATGAAATCCATAATTAATTGTGTTAGGTATATACAATATTGTATTTTTTAAATCTTTTTCGTTTTAATCTTTATCATTTTCGCATTTTCTAGATTTTTTTGCTCAGTTTGATTCATTTCGATAACAATGTACATCGTGGTAATTTGGCACTAACATACTCAGTCGAGAATATGACACAACGAAAGGGCTGGCGCATAGAATACAAGAACATCTCGCTGATAGAATGCCTATCAGTTTGTAGTGTTTGATTTCAACAGTTCCACAATGCGGCGAAACCCAATTAATGCAACGACCAATTGTCATTACGTGGCGATAATGCGCTTTTGGCATATTCGCATCGTCGAATATGAATCATGCACTGTAACTATTGTTTAACATATATGTATTTATGTATGTGTAGGGTGACGACACATTGACAATGATTTAAACGTATTTCTCCATGTTTGTATAAAATTGAGCACACTATTTTGTCACATTTTAGAAAATGTATCTTGGCTCATAGATATGTTGGTTTGTTTACGAATAGTTTTACATTTAAATGTTTAAGGTGGTTTACTTGGTAGTTTTTTGTTGATTTTTTTTTGTTTGCTTGCAATCGCCTTTTATGTTTTTTTTTTGTATAGAAGTTATTTTGATTTAGTTAGTGTTTAACATTAAATTTTTGTTTAATTGATAACACTAAGTAACAATGGTTAAACGGAAACAATTAATTGAGCTATGAATAACGGGGACCGTTATTGGCACTATGGTTAATTTCGGGTCAAAACCGCGGCATAAATATAAAATTCGAATTTTAAGTTTTAAATTTTAAAGCTTAAAATGTCTGCGATTTTCTAGATTCTATCTATTATAAATATTTTATTGTAGTGTATTTTATTTAATTTTGGTGATTTCGCCTTTTTTTCATCGGTGATGATGGGGGTCATGAGCTGTAAATATACATTAATTCATAACTTTTAACCGAGGAGTTTGATTTTAGTCTCAAATTACTAAAATGACAAAAATATGTTCTTTCAGATGTTACCATACACTTCCCATTTTGTATGGGGGGAACCTCTTTATACGGTGTTATATTTACTTTATCTTTTATGGACTATAAACGTAATCCTGAAATTTTCTGGTTAATTTTTTATGAAGAATTTGAATTTGGGCTCAAAAAATTCACAAAAAATATGCTCCGTCAGATGATACTACACGCAAAATTGTTTGTTTGGGGGGCACCACATATGTGACGTTATAGGTCATCACCTATGAAGCTTACATGTCCTCCTGAAATATTTCGGTCAGTTTTTCTGTAAGCATTTTCATCATTTTAGTTTGAAATTACTCACATAAATATGTAATTTCAGAAATTAACCCGAATTTTTCAGGGTTACATTTATACTCCATAAGAGATAATGTAACTATAACACCGTATAAAGGGATTCCCCCCAAATAAAATATGACGTGCATGGTATCATCTGAAAGAGCATATTTTTGTGAGTAATTTGAGACTAATATCAAATTCCTGGGTTAAAAGTTATAATGTATAATTACAGCTAATAAAGGGGACATCACTGATGAAAAAAAGGCGGTAGCACCAAAATTAAATAAAATACACTGCAATAATATATTTGCAATAAATAGAATACAAGAAAATCTTAAAGAAATGGTTAAAACTCGAAGTGTAGATTTATGTTGCGGTTTTCACCCGAAATTGGCAAAAACAAAAACGTTAATTACAACCAATGGCAGCGATAAAGTTTAACTTTCAGGAAATTGGGCACCGATCAAAAACATTTATTATATAAAATTCTTATTAATAAGGTAATGGGATGAATTAAGAAAGGAATCTCAAGTTGCGCTTCCTCTTCCCAATGTTTAGACATTTAAATAAAAGATGTAAAAAGAATTTTTTAACACAAAAGATGCTGTAAAAAATCGGTGACATTGTTTTTAGTTTTGATTTATATTCAATTTGGGTATTAATACGTTAATTTATCTTATTCATTTAGTTTAGGAAACACTTGATAAAATCACTCACGGTGACGACACCATCGTTGCTGTTGGCACGCACGAACCGGGTGCCGGGATGCCTCCACGCAGGATCAAACATTTCAATAAAGTTTTATTTTGTACAGGAAACAACAATCATATCGTTGCACGCCGCTGCTACGGTCGTGCTGGTGTGTGGTTACTAGATGACATGATGCACCTTGCCGCCCCCCGATTCCGGCTCCGGCGACATGCGTTTGCCACGCTCAATTTCAGACGGGTGTCGTCCGTCGTAGTGCAGCATCGCCGGCGTAGTCCTTGCTGCGGCCGTTGCGCGAGTTGATGGAAATCGTGCTCTGCGTAGCGCGCAACGGCAGCGGCTGGTCCAAGTCGAACGTGACGAACTCGTGCTCGTGCGGCACGCTCGGAGAGTAGTCATCGAATTGATGGTGGTGGTGGTCGTCGGGCGTGCTGCCGAAGTCGTCGACAACGTCGGCGGTGGTCGACACCGTGTGCGTGGTGACGTCGCGCGGGAACGCACGCAATGCGCCCGCATCGAACTGATAGCTGATCGTCGGCGGCGGCGGGAAGTCATAGAAGGCGCCCGCCTCCTTCGGGTGCACGTGCAGGCTGCACGGCGGCGAGTCGACACGTGGTGGCTCCTTGCTGAAGAAGTAGCGTCGCTGTTGCTGCTGCTGCTGCGTGCCGTGGTGTTGATGCGCCGGCGACGGTGGATAGTTGGTCGGCACGTGGATGCTGTTGGTGTTCACGTACGCCTGCGGATGCCGCTGGCAGGGATGGTAGTAGCTGTGGTGGTCGCCGGTGTCCAGCGGCAGGTAGTTAATGCCGCTGCCGGAGCCGGCACCGACGCCGACGCTGACGCCGACACGCAGCAGATGCAACTTGCCGCGACGCAGGTCCTCCAGGTGCTTAACGCGATACTCGTACTGCGCGCGATTGATGAAGAGGAATATCGCGCTGATGCCGGCGACCTGCGTGCCGATAAAACCGCACACGTACAGCAGAAATGAGTAGCCGTACGTGTACGTAAAGGCCGGCGGCTGCAGCTGCGAACGTGGCCGCAGCTTGAAGCCGACCTCCGCTTTGAACACCGAGATGTAGACGATGAGCGCGAAGAGCATCACCAGGCCGCTGATGATGAACACCACGCCGGAGACGAACGTGTAGATGCCACGCTTTCGAATGCAGTAACCGAGGAGGCAGCTCACGTAGGCGCAGAGCAACAGCACGGAGGCGGCGGCAAAAAAGAAAATCGACTTGGTCACTGCGTCTGTGGACAATCCACATCATTGAATTTAATTAAAACTCGACACTAGTTAATGCGAAACTATTTCCACCGAAACTTGCTGCATGCATTTAGAATACTGTGGAATTTGCAAATAGAGAGACCACCCTTTCACACTATTAGAAAATTCCGCTCTAAACTTACAAGGAATTGCCAGAGTCGAGTCGTTTGGATCGGGACTGTACTCTTCTTTCGGCATATAGTCGATTGTTGAACAGTTGTACGAAGTCTCGCCACCTGAAATAAAATAAAAGTAAATATCCTCCTATGTTCCAATCCTCTTATACTCATGTCTGTTCTTGTCTAGAACGATATTCTACTTTCTCAATCCTAAATTCTTAATACTCAACTTTCTAGATCCGGAAAATAGTGTCCTTAAGAAAATTCCTAAGAAATAATTGACATTTTGCGACAATACTAATAAAGATAACTCAATTTTCTCATCGTGGGAAGGAATAGGATGAGCTACTGCTTCGAAGAGTACCATTTATAATTTTGTGAGATTTCTAATAAAGCCACTGAAGTACTTTAAAGTTTAAAATAAAATAAAATTACGAAAAATTGTAATTTTCGAAAATACGTTTTGGAAAAGAACATTTTCCAGCTAAAGTAATAAAGATAATAGAAATTTCTCAGCACTATATGAAAGAGCAAGAATTACTGCTTCGGATAGAGCAATACATAATTTTAGTTATTTTAATTTTAATAAAGGCACTACAGTGCTTTAAAGTTGACAATTTTTCGTAATTTTTGAAAATACGTTTTGAAAAAGAGTACTTTCTAGCCAAACTAATAAAAACAATAGAAACTTCTCAGCACTGTATAAAAGAGCAAGAATTACTGCTTTGAATAGAGCTACACACAATTTTGCGAGACTTTTAATAAAGGCACTATGGTGCTTTAAAGTTGACAATTTTTCGTAATCTTCAAAAATACGTAATTCTTGAAAATATGATTTGGAAAATAGCATTTTCGAGCTAAACTAATAAAGATCAAATAAATTTCTCAACACTATATGAAAGAGGAAGAGCTACTGCTTCGAAGTGTGCCATCCATATTTTTTGAAACTTCAAATAAAGGCACTACAGTGCTTTAATGTTTTTTTTTTTAACTTTCGAAAATACGTTTTTGAAAATTGCATTTTCCAGAAAATCTAATGAAAATAATTGAAATTCTTCAACTCTATATGAAAGAGGAAGAGGTGCTGCTTCGAAGAGTTCCATCTATATTTTCTGAGACCTCTAATAAAGGTATTGTAGTGCTTTACAATTGATAATTTTTCGTAATTTTCCAAAACACGTTTTGCAAAATCGTATTTTCTCGCTAAACTAATGAAGATAATTGAAAATTTTCAACACTGTATGAAAGAAGAAGAGCTACTACTTCGAATAGGATCATGCCTATATCTATCTGTGAGTGTGCCAATAACATATCAACTAGATGGTGCCAGCTGTATTAAATTTTAACAATTGCAAAATATATTTCGTAATCATGAGATTGTTTCAAAATGAGTTTTAATTACCGCCTGCTCTTAGTAAAGGAACGCCCAACGATCTTTTGTTGTCAATTCCTGCCGTGGGCACGTCACCACATTGCAACCCCCGAATTCCCGTACGTAATGGACCAACTTTTCTGTTCAAGTTTTCGCAACGCCTTTGCGGCGGCGGCGGTGGTCCGACACGAATTCTCGTGTTTTCGCTCGCTGCACACTGTCCGCCTGCTTTCAGTAATCCGAAGATACGTGAGTTACTTTATCTAATGCGTAATTACGTTACGGAAGCAAACAATTCCGACCGCGCCGTTTGCCGCCGCCGCCAGCTCCTTCGTCTTCGACGCGGTGCAGGGCGGAAGGAGGAAATGAGGGGCCGGCGGTTAATTCATTTACAGCTGGGCAATGGCGCCGGTGGCGGCGTTGTAGGCTGACATACTAGAGGTATGAGGGGCCAAAAAGGTCAAAGCCACACGCCACCATCGCCGCCGTCGAAACATGTTGCAATAAAGAAAAACGTGTTGTGCGGTTACCGTCGGGTTTTGAGAAATTAGAAATCGGCGACTTGCGACCGGCGAGAAGAAATGTCGATTTCGATTTTATTACGCCCACAGGTCGCACGTCTTTAACGCAGTCCTGCAGGCGTCACACGCGTGAAAGGGATCATGTCGTGACCTTCGACGGAAAAAAGAAATATCGAACGGAAAATGTGCGCCCCGTCTTCTGCCCCCCCCCCACCCCAGAATCAATGGGGAGATCGCCTTGTTGTCCTTACAAACAGGCAAGCAAATAGGTGTTATTAATGGGGAGCAATATATAGCCAGAGACCTCAATCAACTCCTTCAACGGCGCGCAATTTATTTAAAGATCCCCGATGCTGGGAATGCGAAAAGCGGTTGGTGGAGTGGTAGGCCGGGACGGTGACTGAGAGCAGGAGGCGGCAGGACGGTGGCGGTGTGACGGAATGAGAAAGGTTGTCGACGCGCATCACGCGTTAAGAACTACTATTTCCAGAAGCGCACAGTGAGCTGAACTTTACAATATGCCGGCAAAACTTAGTTATTTGTCATATTTTCGTCAAATTTTCTAAAGATGTTTAGTTCCCCAAGAAATTGTGATAGATTAAATTTTAATACAATCGATTAATAAGGGAAATGTTTAAACGTTCGAACAAATTCTACTCATCTAAAATGACCGTCTTGTAAACTATGTTCTACAAAATTGAAATTTACGGGCATTTGTAATTATCGGCGTGTTCTTATAAATGTACCTCTTATTGACGCAGAGTTGCTATATCCAATGACATTAATACCAAATTTATATCACTATTACGTCGCCAGCTAACTCTTTAAAATTGTGAAAAGTTGCTGATTCGCCCATACACAACCATGTAAATTACGTCCTAGAAATTTGAACAATTCTAGCATTTGTAAATGTAGGCACATTCTTATGTTTGTACCTTTTATAGATGAAGAGTTGCTTAATCTAGTGACGTTAATCCCCAATTTATATCATAATTAAGTCACAAGATAACCTACTAAGTAAAATTGTAAAAAGTTGTTGAATCGCAAATATACAAGCCATATTAGTTACGTCAGATAAAACTGAACATTTCTGGCATTTGTAAATTTTGGAACATTCTTATATTTATATCCCTTATAGAAGAAGAGTTGCTTAATCTAATACCGTTAATCCCAAATTCATATAATAATAATATTACAAGTTAATCCACTATCAAAATTAATGGAAAAGTTGCTGTTTTGCCATTATACCCATGCGAATTACGTCATAGAAATTTGAAAATTTCGGACATTTATAAACGCCAGCACATTCTTATATTTATACACCTAATAGAAGAAGAGTTGCTTAATCTAATGACGTTAATCCTAAGTTCATACAATTACGTCGCAAGATAACCCGCTATTGAAAATTGTTTAAAGTCGCTGAATCGCCAAATTATCGCCATGTAAACTATGTCCTACAAAATTGAAAATTTTGGGTATTTATAAAGGTGGTGGCATTCATATATTTATACTACTTATAGACATCGAGTTGATTAATCTAATGACGTTAATACCATGTTTATATAATAATTATTTCGAAAGATAACTTTGGTAGAAAATGGTGACACTTTACTGATTCGAATATCGCCATGTAAATGACATTCTACAAAATTGAAAATTTCGAGCATTTCTAAAAGGTTATACTTTCAAATATTTATACCACTTATAGAAGAAGAATTGCTTAATCTAGTCGAGTTTATCCTTAATTGGTATCATATTTACGTCGCGTGATACCCACTATCGAAGTTTTTGTAAAGATACTCACGTTGCTCATTGGCGCATTTCCTGCGCCGCACTTTTACGCAGAAAATCCACTGCTGCAGCTCGGCAGCGGCGGCAGGCTGAAAATCTGTCCCAACTGAAGCCGGTACCCCCCGGCTTTCCTACCACCCCGTCTTTCCTACTTTCCTACCACCACCAGCCACCCTCTGCCATCGTTTTCACCAATGGCAAGCGTCATTCATTTTTAATGGAAATTTCTTCTCTTTTTTTTGCGAATCGAGTCGACACTCGAATATTTCAGCGTTCTTGGATGAGGCTTTGCTTATTTATGAACTGCTCGCTGGATTTTTATTATTTATTTGGTGGACACGAGCGCATTTTTCATACTTAACTCGTCGCGATTTATATCATTTCCGGCACCATGCGAAAACATAGGCAGCTTGCACATTAGAGTGAAGGTTTTCAGCAAGCGTCTTTTTCCGGAAAGGCGTAGCGCCGGGATGGGAGCAAAGTAGAAGCGATTTTCAGACTCGACAATAATAGAACAACTTTTGAGGCTACGACGACGACAACGACGACGACGACGCGTCTTGTAATATTCGCCAGCTCGCAGCGCAAACGACGGGTAATATATTAATTCAGTGTAATTTAAGGTGCGACAGAGATTTAGACCGAGCACGTAACCGTTGACTAATGAGCTGAGTTAGTAATGACACTGAGTTATACCCGTGCATGACAGTTGTACACAGTTTATCATGTGCGGTCGGCATGGAGGGCAGGAGAGCGGGTGCAGTAACTTAGTCGAAAACTAAGAGAGCAACCACACATCCAGAAAAGTCATATATCACCAAATAACAGTTTAAGAAACTTTTTGTACTTTCCAACCTAATCCAGGCCACTTTAAGACGACCCTACGTAGACGTACCGGTAAATAGCGGAACTAAAATGTGAAATTCAAACTTTGTTTAATGATAACTTCTAAACTACAAATTGTAAAATCATTATTCGTGCATCGATCTATACACCATGAAAAGTAGTTTATTTTGATATAACCTATGTGGGCCAAAGATAGTTTTATCATCGTGAAATATGTCGTGCAAAATAAATCGAGTTTTGCGAACATGAGTTGTTTTAAAGTAACTTTTATTCATATTTCCCATAATTCTTGGATTATCAATCATATATTCACCAATCGATTCATTGTGAAATTTGCTACAAATTCCTGAAACACTTTTTCGTTTAGTTGCTTAGAATGGATATGATAACTGATAAAAGTTAGGCAAATAATGACGACATTTTCACGTTAAGAAAAATGACTTGAAATTACTTTTGTTAAACATTTAAAACATATTTTGCTTATAGCTAGGAGTATAAATCATGCACCACCTGATTCAGTGAAATTTTTTACAAACTGCTATAAACATTTATTTGTTTAGATACTTAAAATCGATATTATAACCGATGAAATACAGTATAAAGATGACATTTTCACGTTTAGGAAAAATGACTAGTAATGACGTTTGCTAAAGATTTCACTTTTGTTTGCATTTTCCTTGGTCCTAACTACACAAATCATATACCAATCGATTCAGAATGAAAGTTACGAACAACTATTGCAACAATGAGTCGATTCATTGTTTAGAAATCATGCTATATGGATGTGAAGTTGAATAATAAAACCAACATCGTTGATCTCCGAAAAATAACTTGTCTTGAAAATTCCATTTTTATTCATATTTAGCTTATACCCAGGAGTATAAATCAAGCACCACCTGATTCAGTATGAAATTTGCTAAAAACTACTGCAACAAATTTTTCGTTTACTTACTTAGAATTCATGTAATAACCAATAAAAGTTGAGTCACATAATGGCGACATTTATACGATAAAAAAAAAAAGAGTAGTAATAACTTTTGCTAAAGATTTCAGTTTTATTTACATTTACCTAATTCGTATGTACACAAATCATGTACCAATCGATTTAGAATGAAATTTACCACTAGCTCAAGCAAAAGTTGTTTCGAGTAATTCTTTAGCAGAACTGTAATAGATCGTTAAAGTTGAATCGAATAACGTCACCATCATCTCAATCACATCGACCTCAAAAAAATGACGTCCTAAAAATTTTCATGTTAAACATATTTAATTTATACCTAGCAGTATAAATCATGCAGCAGTTGATTCAGGGAGAAAATACTCACATTTCCCGGGAACAGTTTTTCCATTAATTGCATAGAAGCGATATTACGAGTCGTGAAAGTTGGATCTAATTATGTCGACATTTTTACAGTCAAAAATCGGCTCAAAAGCGCGAAATATCTTATAAACAGAAACTATTTCAATATAGGAACTAACACGTACAAAAAAATGCATCAAATCGAAGGCGGACAATGCGTGAACGCCCCTGGTAAAAGAATGTCGTGCAATTTAGGCGCTATTTATACTCACTGCCCTGACAAAATACACTCAACACGTTGTTTCCTGTATATCCTGGAGGGATTTACGGCAACATTTATTAAGACTGATCGATACAGCTCCCCTTCCCTTTTTGGAAGAACAATTCTAACTCTGGGAGCAATTCTAAGCCAGGCACAAAACGTCCAGGTAACGCCGCTGCAACCACGAAGCACCGGACAAACAATTGCTCATATATTATTATCCTCTATTGCCTCAGACAAACAGAGAAGGACGACTCGATGACATGACTGAAACCAATCTCACTGAGGCAATATTCGTGTGCTTTTCCAACTTGCGTCAGCGAATTGACATAGAACAATAAAAACATGAGTGTCCACAAAGCAACAGTTTATTACAAAGAAAATATATAATAGAAGTGAACTGACTGTTGTTTCTGCTTTTTTTTTCAGGCAACTGCTTTACCGATGTGCCCGTCCTCGGAGTGGATTAAACTTCCACATTACGTTTATTTATTTAATATCTGTTGAATCTGCAAATGCGTTCCCGAAAGCAGCAATAACGAATGCAATGACGGCGCATAAACAACAGCCACGTTCATTTGCCTCGTCATCGCAAACATGACTAAATCCCGCATTGAAATACTCGAAATGTCAACAAGCAAAAGTTGGACTTGCTATAATTCATGCTTCCTGCAAAATTCGCAATTAATTCCGATTGCAACCGAAAAAGCTGCGCATTTGAGTGGAATTCGGCAGCAACAAGAAAAAATGTCCTCCAGACAACTTCGGGCAACTTTCCTCGCAGAAAACTTGCGCGAACTTTGTCTTGATAAAGTGTCAGTATATTTTCGGAAAATAACAGACATAACAGATTACCGACGGTGACTTTTATTTGGAAATAAACACGGCTTTATATAGGCCAACTTGCATAGCATTAACTTTCTGAAGTTATACGTTGGAAAAATTCATTCATTTCTTTATAATATTGCGCTTTTTGTATCGGGATAATGTCGAAAAAGTTGCACGGGATACACGACAGTTTGCTTGATTTTCTTCCGTTTTTTTCCGTCGGTTTTTCTCCGGTTTTCGTTTGTGGTTGTTCGTTGGAAAGTTGGTAGGTAGGTGCATAACTAAAACGAAAATTCGTCGGTGTAAAATGTAGCCGGAAAAGTTTTTCGAAACACTCAACACTCGGGATTTATAATCACAATGATAAATATCCAAAGTAAAATGTAGGAATCGGCGTCGCAGACCTCCTCCTTCCTCCAAAGAGTGAGCGTTAAAGTTTAGCGCGATGATGTGCGTTGATTTAAAATCCAACGCCGATAAACTCCGCTTTACCGTGCCGGGATATGTTGCGCAAAACTCGGGGGCCGTGCCACCGCCCCACAGGGGATTTTTAGCGTAGAAAAGAACGGCGAAGCGAATGCGGCAATGAGTGTGACATGATGGGCTTTCCTTTATGCGACTAAAGCAACGTGAGACTTTACAACATTTTCAATAGAAGGATATATTGTGTCGTAATTATAATATGAATTTGGGATACATGTCATTCGATTAAGCAACTCTTCTTCTCTAATGGGTATAAATAGAAGAATGTGCCGATATTTAGAAATGCTCGAAATTTTCAATTTTGTAGGACATAATTTGAAAGCCGGTATTTGGGCGAATCAGTAACTTGTCTTCATTTTCGACAGAAGATTATTTTGCGATGTAACTATGATATCATCTTGGGATTAATGTCATTAGATTAAGCAATTCTCCTTCTATTAGAGATGGAAATATAAGATTATGCCTACATTTACAAATCCCAACTCTTCTTCTATAAAAATCTGCCGGCATTTATAAATGTAGGTGTATATCGAATCAGTATTTTTTCACAATTTTCATAGTTGATTATCATGCGATGTAATTATGATATGAATTTGGGATTAATGTCATTAGATTAAACAACTCTTCTTCTATAATGGGTATAAATAGAAGAATGTGCCGATATTTACAAAAATCCGAAATTTTAAATTTTGTTAGACGTAATTTACATGTGAAAATCAAGAACTTTCTACAATTTTCGATAGTGGGTTATCTTGCTACACAATTATGTTACGAATTTGGAATTAACGGCATTGGATTAAGCAATTCTTCTTCTATAAGTGGTATAAATATAAGAATAATCTGACGTTTACAAATACACGAAATTTTCAATTTTTCAGATCGTAATTTACAAGCCTGTATTTGGGTTAATCAGCAACTTATCATATTTTCAACAGCAGATTATTTTGCGATGCAATATTAATATCAATTTGGGATTAACGTCATTAGATTAAACAACTCTTCTTCTATAGGATGATGAAATACAAGGATGTGCTGATATTTATAAATGTCAGAAATTTTAAATTTTGATTAAGCAACTCTTCTTTTATGCGAGGTACAAATATAAGAATGCCAAATGAAGCATGTCTAGAAAATGTTCTGAAAATTCGTCAAATAGCTAAGTTTTGTCGCCTTGTTATAATATTCAGTCCACTGTGTGGTGTCGTGCGTTCGTGCATCAGGCTGCCGTTGCCACCGGCCGCCGCCCCCACGCTGTTGCCGCCTACCGCTGCACGGCCACGGCGAGTGCAAAGTGGCGAGGGTGAAAAACCATTAAGGCAGCTCTCGCCACTTTTCGCAACTTCATGAGAAACAATCATATTTCCTGGCGCAGCGCCTCGCGTTCATTTCCTTTGAAAACTTAATATCATAAGTGCAAAGCGCTCGCCGGAGAGCGCGCCGCCTTAATCTGATATGGAGTGCAACAAGGGATGATACACACATGCGTTTCTAGTGAAATACTAAGGACATATTTGGAAATTGTTGTTAACAGGAAAGAAAGCAAAGAAAAAGGAGCAACGCATGCTTCAGAGGAATGATAATAAATAACCTAGAAAAAATAACGATACTTTCATTCGATATTTTGATTACTGACGAAAATACCGAATGAAAGTATTAGAATATTTGGAATATGAATAACTGATTATTTTTTAATTATTTCAAGATTGTGAAATTTTATTGGCTGTTGCCAGGGATGCAGAACGCTATAAAAACAGGCACAAATACAAATAATCGCAGGTACGCCGTTATTTAAGGGTATTCGTAGCGCACATCACGAACACGCGTTTTCTCAAGGGCTGATAACGCCTAACGATTCATTTCCGCGCGCCGGACGCACCCGGACATCGGCCGGATTTACGTTCTTCCTGCCTCACCTTTGCCGCCGTCGAGATAACACGCATGCCGGTAGCTCGACGCCGTAGAGGAGAGTGAGTACGGGTGGGAGTGGGGTGAGTGGGGGAGGCCAAAGGGGAGGAGATGGGTGTTAGCCGGGCGGTGGTGTCACAACGAGCGGGCGAAGGCGAAGGCGGCTGATACGCAATCAACGATCGGCGGCCGCTTGTGCGAGCACATAATCGAGAGGTCCGGAGGTCGGCGGCGGCTGGACAACAAAACATTTATGTTTCGGCATGCGCCGCTCACGCCGAGCAAGACGTGTCCCTTTGTACGCCGTCCCCGAAACCGTCTAATTTAATAGATATAATTGCGAGCGGGGTCGCGCTTAATAGACCCGCTTTTTGTGCAGCCGGAAACGAAGCCGTCCGGAATTCGGTGGATGGTTGCGAACGCCTTCAGGCAACGGTGGATTATATTTGTCCTCAAACGGCCAAAACCTAGAGGAATTTATCTGAATGTATACGTGGAAATTTGATAGTCACATGATAGTGACATGATGATGATGATAGTGTGCTTGTTAGGATTATCATGATCAGTTTGCATAAGTCTATCTGTAATCAGCTTTTTACATACGTCAAGAATTAAAAGAAGATGCCGAAACCAGGGATTGAACCAGGGACCTTTAGATCTTCAGTCTAACGCTCTCCCAACTGAGCTATTTCGGCTGATGTCTTGCGATTATGCGGTATTTATCTCGATTTCGTAGTATGTTACAAGCCACTGATTGTGAGATGAAGACACGGAAACGATTACGTTTTCATGATATTTATATTCTAAAGGAAGAGCTCCACATTCTCGCCATACTTGGTAATTACCCTATTGAATCTCACCTGATCTCCTTGGTTACTACCATTCCGCCTTTCACTAAACGGATATGAAAATGACAAGAACGCCCATCAGGATTACTATGATCACTTTGCATACGTCTACCGGTAATCAGCACTTCACACACGTCAAGAATTTAAAAAAAGATGCCGAAACCAGGCATCGAACCAGGGACGCCCTCCCAACTGAGCTATTTCGGCTAATACCACTTAGCAATTTGGTATATGTCATCAAAATGTTTAACTTGTAAAGGCTTATATCTACATAAACGATTTAAAATGTAAAAAGATAGTGAAAAGCTACCTAATTGGTTTTGGCACTATAAACAGAGTTATGAGCTTCTATGCTGATGATATGGAGGACACGGGGATGTTTGCAGGATATCTACATCCTGAAGCAGGATGATAGTTTACACATCATGATTACAATAATCTACTACTGCTCCACTTCTTATTCACGTATTCCTAGAGGCCCCTGTATAATTTCAATGAATGCGAAGGGAAATCTGGGTCTCAGGGAGATGTGGAAAGGGGTGTGTTACGGTATGGACACGAACGAAAGGACGAACGGACGAGGGCACACGGTCCGAAAGCTCGCGTCGCGTCCTCTTCCCTCCCAACCCCAGTAGCGGCAGCGACGTACGCTCGCCCAGGAAACGACACCATCAGTCTTGCACGGTCCAAGGATATTATAAAACGTATAGCCGGAGGCGGCCGGCGGGACACGAGAGATTCACGTACAGCGCGGCGCGAAAGGACAACATCATCAGTTTTCCTCCTGGCGCGCCGCAGCCGCCTCCGAACCGCAGGACCAGTGCATTGCAAAACCATTACGCAACGCGGACTGCGTCTCTCATCCCCATGGGGGCTGTCGAGAGAGAGAGAGAGAGAGAGAGAGATAGAGAGAAATATGAAGGTGCTTTTCAGTCGGGGGAAAATTTAATATTTTTATTTCCGCTTTTCTCTGGTATTAAAGAATTTTTTTGTATTTTGTTTTTCAGTGCATTTCATGAAAGTATGTTAAATTTGGGAAAAGCTTTGCAATTACGTCCTACAAATTTGAAAATTTCAGGCGTTTGTAAATGTCGACACGTTATTATATTTGTTCTTCTTATAGTAGAAGAGTGGCTTAATCTAATGTCGTTAATCCCAAATTGATATCATTATTAGGTTCAAGATAAACCACTGTCGAAAATTGGAAAAACTTGCTGATTCGCTTATATACCGCTATGAAAATTACCTCGTACAAAATTGAAAATTTCGGGCATTTGTAAATTTCGTCACATTGTTATATTAGTACATCTTACAGAAGAAGAGTTGCTTAATCTAATAACGTTAATACTAAATTGATAGCATTATTAGGTTGTAAGATAACCTCTATCGAAAATTGGGAAAAGTTGTTGATTCTCATATATATCGTCATGTAAATATCTTCTTACAAAATTGAAATTTTCAGCAATTTGTAAATGCCGACCTATTCTTATATTTATATCCCTTATAGAAGAAGAATTGCTTAATCTAATTGCGTCAAACCAGAGTTCTTATCTTATTTACATCGCAAAATAACCTATTATCGAAAATGTTTATAAAGATTCTGTGCCGCTGTTTTACGTTGAAAATCCGCTTGGCACCATCACCGCCTCCGCCGGTGTGACTCTTTTTATTGGCGCCCAGATATTTGTTATATTTATTCCGCACCCGTAGCAATAACAATGGGTTTGCGCGCGCAGGCACCGCACGTCTAACTTTAATTGTATCACGCGCTATCGCATAGTGTACGAGTGCACCGCCGCCCAAGGGCGGCTGGGGGTGGCGGAGCGCGAACGCGGCTCGGGACATGGGTGCAAATGTCTTGAATATTAATTACCACGACCATGGAAGGCGTTTCTTACGCGCCCATTATTCGTGCGCCGCACATTCGCACAGCAACGGCCTGCGACACCCCGCCACCCCGCCAGCCGCCTCCTAACGTAACGCCGAAGCTACGCAGACATAATCTAAGTTGTTACTGTTGTGCGGTAACCGTGTGTAAGTTACGTTACAAACTGCACCGCACATCTCATTTCATATGCAGATTGTTTACGAATGTTTGACTTTGCATACATTTACTGTTGACGCCGCCGCCGTCGCCCGCCGACAACGCAACAATAGAAATGGCATTTCATCCGCGCACGATTGACGTCGGTGCGATAATAATTTTCTTCGTACTGAGAGAAATATTCGGATTAAAAGCGTGCAGCGCAAAAGGCGTTCGGAAGAAAAGTTAAACGCACAGATTTTGTATAATTATGCATGTCGAGCAAACCGCGTTTGTATTTTGCATAATCTACGGCATATCATAGTACTTACTACTGATACTAAATGGTCAATTAATTAACCATCAGCCAAGTGACGCAGTGATATGTTCGACGAACACTGTCCATGAGGTCCCGGGTTCGATTCTCGGTGGGGATGCATATTAAAGTGAATTCTTGTTATCAATAGTGTTAGCCTCTAATATGACTAATTACATTGAAAAATAATTGAATAGGGCTAATGACCATAGCAGTCGATGTTCGGTAAAATCAAACATAAAAAAATTAACCATCAAAACATACGATTAGGATGGAACATGGCTGCTTGATAATTTTCCTTTCGTTTCTTTAGAGAAAAACTAAGAGATTCCCTCAAAAAAAATATCGGATAGATGGCGCTCGATAACAACGAAGCAAATTGCAACTTAATTAACAAGACGAAGTGGAAGAACGATGTTCGTTAACGTTCCCCCTTATTTCGAGAGATCATGAACCTACGAACTTTTTTATTAATCCTGGGCGGTCAACGCCACTAGCACTGTGATCAACTTTGGTCTATCGTGCGTGGATCAATAGAATGGGCTAATAACGGAGATTACCTTCGAACATTAGAATTCAATACTCCATTATTCATCTGCTTCCTGGATATGTCACAGGCGTTTGTCAAGGTCCGCCTGAAAGACATTATCACTACCCTAGGAGAAAAATGAGTGCAAAGGAAATTGCTAAAACAAATATCACTGCTAAACACCGCTAACACTACTAAAATCCGGCTAAAGAACGGAACATCGAGATCGATCAAAACAACATCAGGAATAAGACAAGGGGACAGCCTCAGTCCACTATTATTTAATACAATTACGGACCAAATTATATCAGAGACCAAGAAAACAACTCAAGGATTTATCCTTCAGTTCTCCTTCCTTCCTTCAGTTATTCTTCAGATCTTATGATCGGAGAGAACAACATAGAATGCGTTTGTTACGCAGACGACGCTATTCGCGGACACCGAAGACGGACTGTGAAGGTTAGTCCACGCATTCGAGAAATCATCAGTCTTGCGGTTCAACTACCTTGGAGTGTGGATCTCTAACTGGGGAAACCCGGCAGAAGACGTCAGATAACAGGCCAATAAAGCAGCGAGAATATCTGGATGCCTTGGAAACTCTATATGGAAGAACCGGAACATGTTAATATCCAGCGGACACTGCCCTCACCAAACGCATACTCAGAACCATAGAGATGCACGCTCTAAGAGCAATAAGCGGACTAACCATCTGGGACAAGAAACGGAATAGCGATATTAGAAAGAGGTGCAATGTTTCAGACATAGTGAGATGGACAAGAAATCGTAGGAGGATATGGAACGACCACGTTGACAGAATGCAGATAGAGAGAATCGCGTGAATGGTGAAACAGGGCAGACCACAAGGAAAGCGCCACACCGGCAGGCCATCAAAGAGATGGTCCGATAGCTGGACATCAATATCCCAGGAAAAGTGCCCGTAAAACACAAGATAACCAGCTTAACATAAGAGGAAGAAGACCTTCGAAAAGAATAGAATCACATTCACCGACTTCCTCTTGAATTCAGCAAGACCTAGCAAGAAATGTCTTTCAGATGCTTGGAATTTCGCTTTTCATAATCTGTAACTAGTGAGGTCACCTTTGCCAATTTTTGATATGTCGGGACCTCAGCCTGCCCAAGTAGTCTTTTAATGCTCTTTTTCAACTTTATAATTTCTTGGGCTCTGTCGAATGGGACATCGAACAACTTCTTGGCCTGTCTAATTTCAAGTAAGAATAATAAAACTATTCAGAAAAGCAAATAACCATACATTTCAGACCTTCCATCATAAGCCGTCCAATATATTCTAGCCCCAACTATCTTATAAGGCCTGGTACTACTTAGATCATCAGCTATCCTTCAATAGAAGTCGGGTTCATCATAAGTTACCTACGTTCGTTTCTAAGGGTTCGTTTTTAAACCAAGGTACTTTAAACTCAGGAAATCCTACTCTACGAACGAGTCCTCCTCACTTCTCATCCTCGTCCTTTAGATTCCCTGCCGTCCTCACCTACTATCTACTTCCATCCTGCCCCCGCTGCTACTTTCTACCATCCCTTTTCCACCCGTCCCTTGCTACCGATTCTCGCAATACCCACAGCCAATTATTATTCCGCTCAAATCGTGCACCGCCGTCGTCTTGACGCAACTTTCATATTGTATTACGCGGTGCGATATTCAGCCAATTGGCAAAGGCGACAATGGTGGCACTGGCGGGAACCCGTCTGACGATGATTGAGAGAACACGCATAGGCCGAAATTTTATTCATTAGTTGCGCACCTACATAATTAGTCATCCCGAGGTCGCACAGCGTTCGCGAACTGACGAATTACATTCCCCTTAGTTAACAAGAGACGTGTTGCGCATACATCCACATAATTAGCGTCGTCATGTTGCTCTCTTATTAATTGCCATTGAATACTGGAAAATCGTCTTAGTGAGCGTGACGCAATTGAAAAGAGGAATAAAGTAAAGCTTTTCAGCGTAGGGCTGTAGTTGCGTAAGACGCACGAGTGCCAACGCGGAACAGAAGTGGAATCGGAGCGCTGAAATCTGTAGTAATAAAAAGACACAGGCGAGAAGCAGACGGAAAGCTCTCTAAACAGCTTTAAGCACCCGAATGCGGATGTTAATGATCCCAATATACCGTCAATTTCTATAGTGATGGTATTCCTGCACGGACTGCCGTTGTCGTAGTTGCATTTCGATATATCCATAGATATATCTGCACATTATTCGAACGCAGCACTCCATTCGTGGACTGAACGGGGTGAGTGGTGAGTGGGAAGAGGAGAGAGGGGAGTGGCGGTCCGTAGCAGGAAAGCTCAGATTCCCTACACGTCTGCTTATAATGGCTTTTGGATAATGTAATGCATAAACATGGTCGATTCTTTAAAGTAGTTCAAATAGCCGAATTATGGCGACCGTGACAGGTCTTTAGATCTTTAAGAAAATTTTTAAATAACTGAAAATATGTTACCTCGTGCTTTTGTACATTTTCGGATTAATGAAGTAATCATAGTAGTGGGTTAATTTTTTTTACCGAGCATCGGCTGCTATGGTCATTAGCTCTATTCCATTCTTGTTCAATGTAATTAGTCATATTAGAGGCTAACACTATTGATAAGAAGAAGAATTCACTTTACTATGCATCCCTACCGAGAATGGCAGTAGAACCCGGGACCTCGAGGGCAGTGTGCACTATTTTCGATATCCCTTCAGTAAAATTAATAAAACTGTTCAGAAGAGCTGACAACTACAGTTTGTAGGCCTTCAATTTCCCCAAGTGTAATCTATCCGACTTGGTCAGGTACTGCTAAGATCACCCTAGTATTACATCAGTTTCGGGACGTTAGGAATCGGAGTCTTAGTATCTTATAAGCGTAAATCATCATTCCAACACAAAAATAAAAAATAACAACACAAAATATCTTATACTATGTACATACTACTAACACTATTTTTATACCGTCCGCATACACTTCCTCTTCTGAACAACACTCACAATGTTGGCCACCCTCTCCGTTCCCTCAGACAACAATTAACCAACACAATCTACTGCCATTCTCAACTGACTCACACACCCTTCATTAATTCCCATACTCTCTTCAATCACATGCTCCCAGGTATCCTTCCCATCCATGCAAAACGCACACCTCTTATATTCATCATTCATCCATTCTTTC
>WSZQ02135274.1:0-10857 GCA_019419845.2 Weissflogia rhopalogaster
TTGTATTAATTGCCATGTCTCTGCCTTCACCAAGACGCTATCGGCGAGCTTGTAAACTTTTTTATACTTCTTAAATACTTTAAAAACTCTAAAACCTAGGCAAATAAAGTGGAAATATATAATACTATATAATGAAATGATACTAAAACTTTTCATTTTCATAAATTTAATTACTGACAAACTTATTATTTAATATTCCACTCCTCTGAATCATCTGAAAATTCACTTAGGGAAGACATTTGGAACCTAAGGAATTTATGTCCATTTTTCCATTTCTAGAGAAAAACGTATAAAGTAAAAGTATAACGCGTAAAACAAACGAGTTATTTGATTATTTCTGTAAAGTGAGTTATGCATCTCGCCGGGGATTGCCCCCAACTCGCATATGCCATCCCCAATTCGATATATTTTATGTGGGCGATCAACAATTTACGTCGTCGGGGACGAAGCGGCGGCGCGGCGGCGACTGGATGCGGAATCATCAATAGAAGGTAGCAAAATGTAGTCGTCATTCTGGCTTTCTTTACCTTAGTCGCCGGAGGTGCGGACCGAATGTAATATGAATAGGAAAAGGTTTGTTGAGAGGAAATATTACAGTGGCGCGCACGCCTTGGGGGCGAATCGACGCTACTTTAAACTGACATCGGATATTGGCTCGACGTCGTTGGACAGTCAGCCAGTTAGAAGAACGTGGGAGACAAATCTCCAACCCATCGTCAGTCACATCTAGTTAGTTTTCCACTTCTCTTCGATATCGGATTGTAGGCTACTTTGCTCCCAATTTTACTCCCTATTGACATACATACCATTTGGTGTTTATTTAAAAAAACCTTGAAACATATGCTGAACTACAATTTATAAAATACTTAAACAACAGTAGATAAGATGAACATAGTCTAATAAAAATAAATCACATTCCGGTTATCACCTAAGAGGATTTGGGTACTTGAATTTTCAAGACTACTCCAGTTTTGTATTTTTTGTCCTTCTCATTGAAAGTAATTGATTTCTTTACGATGTTCCTCTCCTTAGAGGACAGCAAGGGGTAGATCTTCTTCTTAGCCAGAACTTCACATTCAAAATAGATTTTGACATGTCCACAGTTTTCCACGTACCAGTCTATGCCTTTGATCTCTTCCGGTTCCGAGCTGCGACAGTAGAACACTCCCTGCGGGTGCATCACCAAGAGGCTCGTCTTTGGCGGGAAAGGATTCTCCAAACTGGTTACTCGCTTTACGCTAGGATGCACAATCTTAAAGTGCTTCTCAATATCGCCATATTTGCCCGTCCACGCATTGCACTCCGGGCATTGGTAGACACAGTGGTTACACTTGACCTGATGCTCTTGAAGATTCGCTCCTTCGTGAGTCGTCCGGCATCCATCAAATTGACACTTCAATTTCGTAATGTCACGACTTTTCTCCAAGTTTATGCTGCGTTGTTCAATGTCGGCCTCTGCGGTGCAATTACATCTTCCCGTCTCTTTCATACAGTTATTACACAAACTGTGCTCATTGGGACATCGATAAATAGGGCCCGTTATATTTATCTCACAGTTGTTACAACGAAAATCCTTGAGTAAGTTAATTCTGTCGTCTAATCTACTTAGGTCCTCATCAAACTCATCCAAATCGAAGGAATTCGTAAAATCTTCACTGGTGTAAAACAAACTTTGGTCTTTTTTATGAACAGAGTTCCTCTTCAATAGTTTACTTCCCCTATTTACATGTCTTCGAAATTGTCGAGCTGCTGATTGCTCACTCTCAGATCTGACTAGACCAGATTCTCTTTTACCAACGTTCTTCTTTCCTGATAATGTTCCGTCCATAGTGTCGATTGTTGAGAAATCATTATAACTACTAAAGTCTTCTAAAGACTTGGATAATTTCAGAAGTTTCAAGGTGGGCCTTTTCGTGGGTTCTACTATCTTATCAGGTATGGCCGGAGATAGATCCTCAAATTGAATACGGCAAATTAGACAATCTTCGACCTTCCATGCGTTTCTGAGGAACATTGCATCAACCTCAACCATACCCGGTTGATTTTTCACTGGTGGGTAGAAGGTCTTTGATGGCAGGTTACTAGACAGGGTCATATCGCCGGATCTGACATGAAGAGCGAAGCGTTTTCTTTGAGCCTCTGCAGTGCTTCCGGAATACCGAATTCTAATTCTGGCCTTGCCTGTAACAACTGAGACTTGAACCAGGTAGACTTCTTCATTCCAGGGAAGTAAGTAGTTGATGTTGTAGTGATAATGAAGAGGGTCACACCCATCGTTGTCGTTGTCGCCATCATTACAGGGCACAGCCAAACGAAATTCGTTGCTCGCGAGCAGTAACTCGGCGTGCTTCGTCGCGAAATGCTGGCGAATATCAGTACGCTGTCCCTGCCACGCGCACTTCGACAGTGACGGACAAGCGTACAAGTACACCACCATTTTGGAAAAATGCTACGCGTGCCGCGAATTCCTAACACCAAAAAAGCGCTATATGCATGAGCGCCAATGCGATACTGATGTCGCCTGACTGGGATACGAACCGGTACAATTTTGTTATCTTTGCACCTTGATTCATAATACAAGATGTTACAAATATTTTCACGTAGCGCTTAAAACATAGGAAATATCATAAAACATATACAATTAACCTTAACATTGAATTACGTACGTACAAACGCGGTTTGGTTATCACCATTTTAATTACAAAGAGTCCCTATACGCATGCCTGAATATTTCACAATTAACAAATAGCCTTGTACATTGTTCGGTCGCTTATCATATCGTTATTTCGGTATGAAAAGCGCTGTAGTCGAATTTCTACCGATATATTTTCGCCAGAGTGATGTCGCGCCAATCGATACACCGTGGCGATAACGACTGATGCGTTTGCAAATAGATAAATGAATTATCTCACTTATTTGCACTTGTTGACGAATATAGTCGAATGTTTACAACGCAAATTGTGCTATTAACTTGCAGCCGAGGCGAGCAATTGGGGAATTATTGACGAAGGTTGTAATAGTTGTTGCAGGCGGTGTTAACGCATGTTGATCGTGTACATGCGTCGGGTAATTAGACAGTGTCGATGCGGAAAGATGATGCACTACAATGCATGCGAACTATAATTCATTGAATTGTTGCGAATATCGACGAATATGATACAGTGTTATGGCAAGAATAATGCTGGTTAGTGGAATTGTAAATTTACAGAGTGTTGCAATTAGTCGTATTTAATATTTCACAATTTATTTATTTCTAGGAGATGTTATAGTAGGTGTGACGCAATTGTAAACCTTAAATAAATGTAAAATTAACTTTATTCACAGAAGAGTCCCCAAGGTCTTATATATCTATCTTGATGAGCCAGCCATTTTAGAAACTTTTGGACCTTGGAATACAATGCTTTAATAGCTTTCAAATCAGTTTCATATTTCGCTATCAAAATTCCTTGTTTTCTGCTTCCCTATGACTGGTGAGTACGATTTGAAGTCTCGGTTAAATGTCTTTATATATGAGCAATAGTGCATTTGTTTGGACAATCTAATATGCATCACGTTCTAATAAAGCCTCGCCCTGAACGCGATTCAGATCAATGTTGAGGCACAAAGCACATAAGCACACACTCTTAAACTTTGGAACTACAAAACTCCTACCGAGTGGTTCGCCCTTTGTAAATAAATACTTTATTAGCTTCTTGGAAAATGGAAGATTCAGAAATGTCAATAATTTGTATTTCAATAATTTTCCACAAATTAACAACATATAGACAAATAAAACTCTGTTTTCTTTCCCATCTTTTCTTTGCTCCTTAAATGTTTTCTCAAAATATCCTAAAATGCTTTATATTTTAAATTAAATACTTAATTCAATTAATTACATCACTTTATTAAATTTCATCACATCTTTTCATAATTATGTTCCTGTATGATTTATGCCATAAAAAAGCTTACAAAAAAGACATTACTTGCAATCTGTTCAGCACTTTTTACTCCTTTTGGGCCTCATCTTTGTTTCGCAATCTATTCAAATGCGTATGTTTTTCGTATATTTTGTCTCGAGCTAATAATTATTAGTCTGGCGACTGGCTGCTGGTTAGACGAGCATCCGAAGTCTGCCAGCCAACAAAATATATGAACAGCTAATTCCACGAAAAACGGCTTTAACAATACAACGAAGCATCTTAAATAAACGAATATAAAATTCCAGACATTGCTGTCATCATTCACAATCCAAACGTTTTATATACTGGCACACTCCAGACATGCTTTAAAAATACAAATTATACTGAAGTAATCCCCAATCTTCTTATAGCCCGCATTCAGGTCTTTACTCTTTTGATCAGATGATTAATGAATTGCTATGCTCATCCGAAAATAACGAAAACCTGATTACTTGCCTTCGTTTAGCAGACGCAAATTCAATCTTTTATGGTGTTTCCATCATGTCGTTTAAAAAGAGGGGGAAATCCTTTAATTAACGTAATTTAATTTGTTTGAACATTTACGTTTTGCACGCTGCGGCAAGCCGTCTGACCGGCGCGCTATTAAAATCCGTAACTAGATGCAGATCAGCGGTTTTTCCGGTTTCCCGAGGGCGCGCTTGCGTTCGCGCTACCGCCGCCAGCGCACAGCGATGTTCTTGTATTAATTAGAAATTGAAATGAGATTTGAGACTGGAGGCCATCTATGGTACTCCGTTGTTCTTGCTTTAATATGTACGTAGGATGAAACATCAGGCAGTTGGCTGGTGGCGGCAACCGGGCACATTGCAATTGGTGAGAGCGAGTGCGTGGATTCGAAGTGGATGCGGGGTCAGGCGCGACTAAACATCTTTCGGTCTTTAATCGCTTTAATTAAATATGCGTAATGCGCCGTTCCCACAACAATGGGCTGAAAGCTGTTAGCGTAGCGCTATATCAGCTACACTATACTGGAATTTCATCAGATTGTTGCCGGAAATATGGAGTCATCTATGCAATAGTTGAATAGTGCCATTTATTATTTCTTCAAAAAATCACAAAAAATCAAGCATTTTACAATTCATAATGAGAATAATTTAATTAGTTTACTCACGAATTTCAATTTTCTGTTTCACAACAATGACGTTTGGAAAGAAACTATCGGTGTCGACGGGCATCGATATTTGAGTTCCATACTAATTGCAGATATCGATAAGTATCGGTTCGTTATGTTTCGCTACTTACACTAATGAATGATTTATTCTTCTTCTTCTTCTTATCGTAAGTCATTGCGATTTGTTGTGACGATAATTTCAGGTTGTGTTTGCCTGCTTTTCTTGTGAGGTTGATTGCCAGCTGTCTTTCCATCTTTTTGGAGGTCTGCTTAGGTGTCGTTTTGTGTTAATTTGTCCGTCTCTGGCTATTTTAGCTAGACAGTCAGGTGCCATTCTTGAAACATGAGCGTTCCACTCCGGCCTACGTCCTCGAATCCACCATACTACGTCCGGTACACCACATGTCTCTCTGATGTAGGAGCTCCTTTTCCGATCCAGCAGTGTGAAGCCGGCTATTGCTCTCAAGCTTCTCATTTCTACCGACCTCGTCCTTCGCTTCGTGTCTGCTGTATCAGCTCTAGTTTCAGCTGCGTATGTAGGATCGATCTCACGTAGGCTCTGTATATGCGGGTCTTACATTCCAGTGACAGTGTCTTATTCTTCCAGATCGGCCACATCAGCGCACCAGATGTCTGTGCTGCCTTGTTAGTTTGTCCGATGACGCAATCCCTGAGGTCTCCATACGAGTTTAGCCTTACTCCTAGGTAATCGAAGCATGATACCTATTCAATTATCTCATCTTGGACAATGACTTTGCACCTTGATGGATATAACTAGCGTTTTGGTTTTCTTCGTTGCTATCTTCATATTTACCATGTTGCAAGCTTCCGCAAAGTTATTCAGAAAGCGTTGCAAACCGTTTTCTGACTCTGCGATTATTATGGCATCGTCAGCATAGCTTACGATTTTTATTAGTGTGTCTTCTAGTTTATACCAGTCGGTACCATTTTCTAGACTTGTGATTATTTTGTCCATCAGTAGATTGAACAGTAGCGGACTTAGGCTATCTCCTTGTCGGATTCCTGACTTTATACATATGTCTGCCTCCACGCCATTTGTTGTTCTCAACTTAGTTGTATTGTTGGAGTTTAGTTGCCTAATTAAGTTGCCTAATTTTTACGATGTTTGGGTGTATTCCATTTTCTGTAAAGATTTGCAGTACATCGGACAATCTCACTCTGTCGAATGCTTTCTCAAGATCTACAAGACATAAATAGGCAGGTTTATTAAATTCAATTGATTTTTTCAATGGTTTATTCAACATCTGTTAAGTCATATATTACAATCAACAAATATCAACAATACTCTTACGATGTGTACTCTTAAGATTTCAATGCAAAGTTATAACCTTAACTTAGATTCTTAAAGGGATTTCGCTTTGCGAACTCCACACAGCGACGAACATTACAACTAAATAATATTTGCATCATTAAGTTTTACAATCCATGCTTAAATTTTATGTTTAAATCTAATGGACAAAGTAATGAACATTGCACAAAAATGCTACAGGGCATTAGTATATTACCTACACTTTCCTAATTACACCGGACTGAGTGGCAAAAGTTCTGTAATCTATTTTCCAGTTCCATCGAGTGGCAACTCGCCCAAACTTGGCGTGCATCTGTTTGGTTGCATATATCAACTTAATATTATGAAGTTAACTCTGATAAAGTTAATGTCGGACAATACTCTCTCCACTTTCCAGATTTTATCAAATTAATCGAAAACGCGTTCATGCAGTTCCGTGATTTTAAATTATATAGATAAACCAAACATATTAATATAAGATAAATATACACTATTTAATTTGTTGTCCGAAGAATATGCTGTTATTTTTTACAAATAGCGCCACCTAGGATAGACTAAAGGCATCATAAATAGGATAGAAGACTTCACATATAAATATAATATTTTGTGGCTAATATTCACTTAACTCGTGTAAACGTTACTCCGCAAAAACCTAGGCAAAGTTGAAAAGTGCGGAAAATATGCGAATTTACATATTTTAACGCACGAACGCCGCAGCCGCGCCGTCGCGTGAATTATATCAACGCGAACGTGTTTGCACAGTCGAATTGAGATGTTACAAAACCGTTTTTTTTTCTATATAATTCGCACACGTTTTCAGAAAAAAGCACGGCTTGATAGCACCTGGTTAAATTGAATTTGGCTGCAAATAGACGTGCATATTTCAAGGCGAACGCCGCAAAAACCTAACATTATTAAGTTCTAAATCAACATCATCAGTATGGTTGGGAATAAACGTCTGGCAAATTTCTACTTTGCAATATTTGCATTATACATGAGTTTCGGAGTTGAGGGTAATTCATATTACTCACAAAGCAATGGCGAAAATGGTGATAATCCTTTAATAATTTGGTTATTCAAGATTTACGACTGCATTCAATTTTAAGTTTTAGGTGTTCAACTTTGTGATATTCGTGTCATTAAAACACCGGCGCCGAAATCTTTTGAAATATTACCATATTGTGAGAGTATTAGTTGCCCGGAGAATCTTAAAGATATTAATGTTTTTCGGAAGATTAAGTCAATTTTTATTGAGGATAAACAGCCAAAACAAGGAAGTACTGCTAGGATTACTAAAGGTGGACGTAATTATTGTTATGTTGAGATATTAATTTGTACCCCACCAAAAGGTGGGCTAAGTTATGATATCAAAATTTATGAATAGATTAAATCATGTAAATCTTTTTACAAATATACTTTTTGCATTATGGGTGACGTCCTATTCGAAGTGTGTTAAAAATAAGGCAAATTTTTGTTCGCATCGTTCGGAAGTTAACTACAAAAACATTTGGTGAATATTCCTATGGGAGGTAAAATATTTTAAAATAATATAAAATATGAAACAAATGTTATTACAAGATCTTCGAGAATTTGAAAATACGTTTGGCAGTGTATTGAATCTGACCAGAATTATTTTAAAAGGGACCAGATAAGTATTGATGCATAAATGTCTACTTTTTCCTAAAAAAATAAAACTTTACTTTTTAAACACATCTCATACATTTTACAAAGAAATCTCTTCAAAATCTATATATTTGGTAACTATATCTCTACGAAAATGATATATAAACCTTGATTGATTTTTAATCGAAATCAGTTTGCCTGATTGATTATCGATTAGCGTGTCATTGCATACATAAACATGAGTAAATGTATAACCGATGGCCGATGGGGATTAAAGGGATTGCCATCAGCCATCATCCGTGCCGTTATAAATGTGCACCGAGTGCAATTTGATGAACTGCGATAACCGAACAGCAGGATGGAGGAAGTCCTTGATCGAGATAATGGAAACAAGTTGTGGTCTACGAGTACGTGTTATTGATTTAATGCAATGTTTCCCAAAGTTTGGTACGTTTACTCATTTGGATAAACAAGGAATAAATATTTGAAAGGAGAAGGTTCTTCCTGGAAGATTGCCCGGTTTGATTTTCTCTCTTTGACTAAGGGTACTGAAAGTTACAGATGTGTGGAAATGTTTGTGCAAATATGTTAAAAGTTTGGAAAGGGTTTACAAACGAGGGTTGTTTTCAATTTACTTTATTTGTCAGTCGATGGTTGCTGATCGTGATCATTTGGAGACTTTGCAGTTGATGACGATGAAGCGGATTGCGTTTTGGTCGATTATGAATGCTACGTAAAAAGTGTTGAAGGATGAGTGGTGGCGTGAGCGGAAATCGAATCGACGGGATGGAATTACAAATTGAAGAGTAATCCGCTTTCTAATCCAACAGGCGGCGTATATTACGTTTGTAATTTCAAGACGACGACGTCTCATTGCAATAAATCCTAACCTAATTTGGAGTTTTCAATCTAGATTGGACTATTAACGTTTTAGTGATATTAATTAGTAGTAGTGTTATAGTTGCTCTTTTAAGTCTTGTCTGTTTAACTTGACATTAACATTATTTGGTGGCAGGGCGACCGGCACTTCCACCAAATGTCTTATTGCTGAAAGAGCTAGCCCGGCGCCTTCGCCAAATTTGTTTGAGAAAGAGCTGTAGAAGGAAATCTCTGGAATATTGTCGACTGAAATGCATTCGCATGTATTATATTCCATTACCACGCAACTTTGTAAACTACAAACTTTGTGGTAACTTGTGGAGCGTCGAAAAATAAAAAAAAATATTTTAAACTCGATAAAATTTTATAAAACATACGGAGAAAAAAAGTGAAAAGTTTCGAACTCATATTTTAATCTCTCAGTTTTATGAGTTTTTAATTATGCGCAATACGTCCGCCAATGCCGCGCTATTTGCAGCAAAGAAGATGTACGTGGATGGAGTTTCCCTATGCGGGGCCCATTAAAGCCTTTTTAATTAATGAGACGTTTAACCTCGTGGGAGTCGAGGGGCCTCCTTTGCCCATTCTGGATGCTTATTGTATAATTAGCAACGGGAGTGATGTGCCTTCTTTCTTCCTGCTTGTTTCCGCGAGGCCCGAACACTCAGAAGGAAAATATGCTTCACCCAGTTGGCATCACAAATTGTGTGGGTTGCGCGCAATCCCTTTTCGCGCAGACTATGCGTATGCCTACGTGTACATAATGAATAAATAGACATTGTACTCGGACCAGCAGAGGAATGAATATGTTCCGGTAGGCTGAAAGAAAGTAACTGCGGGTCCTGACAGGAGCGCTCCCCAAAACGGCGAATGTTTGGGATTAATTAATTTTCATTCTAACTGTGTGAAAATTAGCTGGTTCTTTTACACCAGTGAAGTTAGAGATTATCAGGCATAAATATGGTAAAGGACTTTAAATAATAAATAATGTATATTTTTTATAGGCTATCGACCCTGAGATTTTTTCGCTGTGTTTGTACATATATATTTTTGTGTTTTACAATTTTTATTTGTTTTTGTTGGGTGTTGAATGTTGAGTGTAGAGAGTTGAATGTTGAGGGTGGAATGTTGAGTGTTGAATGTGTAGTGTTGTAAGTGTTTGTGGTAGGTTGTGGGTGAATAATACTCACCCGGTGGCTTGCCCATCTCGGGGAATCGAACCCCGTCCTCCTACGTGGTTCGCCGAGACGCTACCACCAGGCTGCCCAGGCGGGCGATTTTAAATATTTTAGTAATTTTCATGCTTTTGGTAAAATGATTATAGCAAGCCAGGCACATTTATCATGTAGCGTATATCGATTGATGACTGTGCCAAGTCAGTCCTTGCTCTGTTAAGAAATATACCTGTGTTAGGACCGGGCGCGTTCAACGAATTACACAGATCGGCTGCTGCTTAGCAATTGGAATAATAAAAAGAGGTAAAGGGTTGAAATAGTATTGACAAGCTGAACGTTTGGGATAAATTAATTTTCAGTCTTATTTTGTGAATATTATGTGGCATAATACATATTTAGCAATTTAATAATTTAAAGGATTTGGTAAAATGCATGTAAGTCGGCATATGCACTTTTAACTTTTCTGCAACCTTTGGTACCTTCTTCAGACCGGGTGCGCCCACAGCGCAATGTACTTCGATGGTCGTCTTTGCATAAGCCTCTTTATTTTATCGATGAATATACCTTTGTTTGGACCGGGCGCTTTTACTCCACTGCATTGATCTGCTGTCGCGATTATACCTTTGTTCAGACCGGGCGATTGACATCGCGCTACCCGAATCGGCTTCTGGTTCGCGATAGGCATAATAGAAATGAAAATAAATGGAAAAAGGGCAAATAGTTAAAATAGTGTTGTAATGCGAAAATTTTGTAAATTCATATTTTCTTAACATTACCTGTTTATTTTGCACAAGCAACGTT
>WSZQ02135274.1:10957-33954 GCA_019419845.2 Weissflogia rhopalogaster
AAATAGTGTTGTAATGCGAAAATTTTGTAAATTCATATTTTCTTAACATTACCTGTTTATTTTGCACAAGCAACGTTAAAAAGCAACCCAAACATTCAAGATAAAGAATTTTACACATTTTACAATTTCATAGGGTGATAAAGTTCAATTTAGAATTTCATTATGCTCTATTCAAACAAACTGCTTTAAATATGCATAGAAGCTGTTTGTAAAGTAAGATCGTTCACGGAATACTCTCATCTTCTTAGTTTTCATTTTCCCCGCCATTAAGCCAATTCGCAGAGGAAAAGGAACAATAAACTAAAATTTCCCTTACTTGTGAGTAAATCTGAAATAACTAGTCGTAAGCCTCGCAAGTCGTAACGTATGTATTCCGACATAATCGTAAGTCTCACCAATTCGTATGTGCAGAAGGATCAGATGGCAATGCATGCCTCCAATTAATTTTGTTTTTATTTCGAAGCGCGTGCGCGCACAAATTGAATGTACTCATAACTATGCTCACTCATCCCTTGTTCAACGGAGTTGTGAGGATGGCTGCACTCAATTTGTGGCCCACCCGAAAGTTGGGCAGCGTCAGCAGTGGGCGCAAAGTTGTAGGAATCGATCGGGGTCGCACGTAGATGACCGCCAAACCGCATTGCACTCCGATTGCACAAATCTACAAATTTTAGTTCAGCATTTCGGTGGATGGGAGCGGTCGTGAGGTTCAAGGGGCGGATTCACTGTTATTTGAATTATCTAGGTATATTTTACCCAATTTGGATTAGTTGGCTATAAATTTCAGTTGGATGCGAATTTCCTCGGAACTATTTGCTAATGAATTTAATTGTTACCTTAAAATTTGGAAATATCATAATCTGATTGGTGTTACTACACTCTGAGCATTTGATTAAATATTTCTAGAAATATTTCATTAGAAAATGATTTCTTCTAATTTGTTTGGTAGTTAGTTAAAGGTTCAGGAGTCAATTAAATTTCATGAAGGATTTTACATGGTAATGACTAATAACTCCATTGAAATCCATGAAATATTATCGAATTTAATCTAATGTAATACAATGATAACTGCAGCAGTTCGGAAAATAAAACGCTACTTCTGAAGTTTAAGGATATCTTTTTACAAAACACATTTTTGCGAAAAAAAATGCGTTTAAAGACATCTAGAGACCGATTGTTGTAACGGTTCGGAATTAACTTCATTATTTCTGAAGTTTTGGAAAATATTCCCTAAAATATAAAAGAAAAACGTGTTTAAATGTGCGCAAACGATTTATTTTAGCAAAAAAATGTATTTCTTAGAAGTATGTGTATACCTAAGTACAAAATATTAGGTTAAGTAATCTTGTAAACTTATCTTTAATGAATGTTTGCACATATTGTAATAGAAATTCATGACATTAAAATCACTTCAGATTCTGCAGCGTTGTTGATTAGCCAATTTAATTAAGTTTAATATGCATTTAGGTAAGATTATGCAGAAATGGGATTGCTTTGGTCAGATTGATAGAGCTTGGTTAGGATATGCATAATATTCCATCACAAAAATTATATTTATAAGCAAACTTTGTTGCAAACGGTGAAACAAAGTTATTGCCCCGCATTATATCTCATAAGGGGTTTACATTATAACTTTGAATCCCAGTGGCATCAACATGTTAGCGTTGGTTATCAACTTTTCATGTAATCTTTGCCAGTTCTATTTTATTATCCTTCATTATTTCCACGTATAGGTTTGTGTCCAATATACTCAGGAAAAGAACAAGTACACTCCTCTAATCCGGTAAGATACTTGGAGGCTGAAGATTTTGAGGAGGCGCAATGCTGATTGTACGTTAGCGGGACAGAGTTTTCGGGTCGGTGTGTATTCCGCATTCATCAATCATAGTCGTGCGTCTAATGCGTCGAGGACGACGAGACGACGCCCAACAGAAGCGACGCGACGCCCGAGTGCCAGATGACAAACAACTGGCAAAAAGAAAGACTTTTGCCGACCTAGTGCTTTGCAGAAGTCGAAATAACGATCAATCAATACCCTCGACGAGCGACGATGTGACGTGGTTCGACATAGAAGATACAGGTGCGGTTCGTGTTGTAAACGCACCATGCATATCCGGAAATGAGGTATGGGGACATGGCCACGTCAAAAGTTTTTAAGGAGGTAGCGATGTATTGGCTCGAGTGGAAATAGTGTTTGTAGACCATAGAATTTTAGGCAGATAATACTTTTTAAAGGCAGCAGATAGCGTCATATGTATATTTCGATAATTTCAGTATAAATATCAATACTTTTTTCGATAGTTTCTGCATTTTGCTACTCTTTATGGTATTATAAATACAAAAAAAATACCTTAAAATGAAAGCGAAGATATCTGCTGATAGCTCCTTAAGTCTACAAAAATTTATTAACAATTCAGCAACTTTCTAACTTTTACAATATCGAATCAACTCATTGCATGTTGAATGTAGGAGTTTCCCGATACTTGTTTGCAAACGTGATTTGATTTTCCAAGCCTTGGTTGGCGATAAACGACGAGCGCGCACAGGTGGCTGGGTGGTTTTCGCACAAGAATGGCGGATGGTTAGGGTGCACGGTCGCCATTAATCACCATTATTTCATTACATCACGTTGGCACATATTTCAATTTGCAAACAAAACATTCGCGTTGTTCGCGTGTTTGCATAAGCGTGGCAACACACCCAATTCCCCTTGCCACCGTGCTTGATGTTTTCTAATACACATTTCACAATCTGGCTGCAATGAATTCGAGGATGGCTGAAATTGATGGGTTAGGTTACGCTATCGATGGGCCGTTAAGGCGTGAAAGGCATTAAAATTGTGATAAAACGCTGAGTCATAACCAAATTATTCCGAGAATGATGAAATAATTGTTGTTTTTCAACACTTTAAATTTCAATTTATTCGTATTAATTTGAATATTTTATGAAATATTGGAACTACTACCAAGGTCGGGCAGAATTCATGGCTGTAGAGCTATGTGCTACTTAAGAAAGTAGCGACAAGTGAATTGGCACTATAAGCCCTTCAGGATGAGCAATGCAAGTCAAAAGTAACTTAAAACTGCAAGAAAGTGCTCAAAGAGTTGGGGCGAAGCAATAAACTCACAATATAGTTGGTTTCCAGCTGACATGCGAACCAAAATGTTAGCAGAACCAAGTTCCATGGTCCTGATCGAACCTGTCGTGTATCAATATCCATAGTGAAGGAATGGATCAGGAAATGGTATAGTATTAAACACGAGACCGCCTGGAGAGCAACAGAAGGCTTTAGGCAAGAGGATGCTCGATGTCTCATTTAACAGGGCCTAAGAAATTATAAAGGTGAAAGTTACTAATCCCGTACACCACTATGTGGTAGAAAAGGTTGTAGAATAAATAAATAAAAGTGCGATATAAGGCTAGTAGGTACTTCCTGGCCAATATTGGCAAAGGCGCTCTTACCAGTTGCAGATTATGTAAATCGAAGGCACAAGTGAATCCCCAGCACCTGAAAAACTTTCTCTGATAGGCAGTGAGAAGCTAGATCTCGGTGAATTCAAAGGGAAGTCGGTCAAGGACATTCTAGCCTTTTCATAGGTAATCTCCATGATTGGCCCATAGAATTGATTCACGCACAATAAACCAGAGTTGGCCTATCTAGAGTTACCTTGACAACTCAGGATTAATAATTAAAATATATATTCTCTATATTTTCTATCTGAATATTGTTAGCGCATTAAGTATGTACTATTTAACAATTGATATTTTCATTTCGTATTAAAACGCGTCTTTTAATCTCATAGCAATTTAGTAAATGTCTGTAGAATAGTAGATAACCAAAAGTGCATAATTTATGCCTTTGTAAGAAGCTGTTTCCATTGATATCTTTCTGCTTGATAAAGTAAACCCCGCCGGCAGGCGGTTGTTGGGCTAATAAACATATTTGCGAATTTAACGATTCGTGGCAAGCGCGATTACGCGCGAAACCCGGATGCGATAAGCGCTTGGCCGTCCCGGCGCGCATCTAAACAGGCGCCTTAAGCACCCACCCTATTATAATTCAGCAAATGATGCTTCTTTCGTCGCTGTTAGGTTTATTTTCAATGGAAGGTGGGGGTTCGTGTGGGAACCGTTGGCGTGGGAAGCGATGGCAGGAATACCGTACAAAGCTTCCTAATCGCACACAACCGAGAAAAAAGTCAAAGCGCGTTGATTTTGGACATTTCAACTGAGTTGCTGCCTCACCAGTCTCACCACCCCGGTTCGACGTCGTAAAGCATCGCCTAGCGTGCACAATAATCGGCAGTCAATGCACGCAATCACGACGGCGAAAGGACTCAAGTGCGATTGATTTGCTTCCACATCGCGCCTCGTCGCGCCGTTCAAGAATTGTTCGATTTTCGCGAGTGCCAGTAAAAAACGGGTGCGATTCCGAAGTTAATAACTGCTGTTGCATGAATGGGCGACGAGTTTAATGCGAATTTAATGATGCGAGGGCGGCACGGCGATGATATCCATCGTTAGACGCTGAAATATACGCCATAAAACAGTGGAAGCGCGCCGAAATCATTGCAAAACCTACGCGTCTGTAAATTCCTCTGACTTGGAATGCAGTAGGCGCGTATCAAAGACGTGTGCGCGTATCCGAAACGCTCGAGGTTATGTACGGGCTTGATCTAAGGATCTTTGCCCTAATCTTAACCTCAAAAGCACCGGGGATAATTTATCGCTTGGGTTTTGCGAATCAATTAAACCTGGTGCGCGCCACCAGACAACCGACACGTCAAATGATAAATAACGTCAATATACGGCTAGATGTAGGTTTAGCCCAGCTGGGTTATCTTTGCCGGGCTGTTCCCCACATGGTTGCGGGCGGGCGTCGAGATGTGGCTACCCCCGGAGGAAGGGCTGCCGCTGCCGGACATTTGATTCAGCGTTGTAAAGACGATTTGGCAGCGGCAAAATCGAAACTTAATTTATGTAGATAACTTCTCCCGAGGCGGTGACCCGCATTCGGCTTCTGCTTCAGCTACCTTCGGATGCCGGCTTGTCTTGTGAGTTTCCAGCGTTCTGACGACGATCCCTAGCCTTTCCAGTCTCTATTCTACTCCTTTTCAGGTTAGACATTTGCATATCGTGATTTAATAAAGCTTCCTATAGGTGTGTTGGCAAATTTGTGGAAATAATTTTGGAATGGAAGGTTTAATTGAATTAGAATGGAATATGTATACTGTTTGTACTGATATAATTAATTTGATCTTGGGTGAATTGAAGATTAAGTCGTTTTAGGATGGGGAGAAAAGACTCCACAGATTCGCAGAACAAATTGAAAAAATATGGCATTGTGGTCAGCAGTCACCAATCAGCGCTGAGCCACGTGGCTGGACATTCTGCACATTTTGAAAACCAGTTTAGTATAAGTTCATAGGTCTTGACAAAATCTCTATTTCTCCATTTTGTGACAGAAAACTGTTGTCACTAGGTTGACCATGAATGACCAATATCTTCATCACGTATGAGGTGTTGTATTCTGTATTTCACTTCATTTTACCCTTACAATTAGTTTTTTTATTTATATCTACGCAAACAAACTTACACCTTGAGTGTTGTTTATTCACAACGGATAAGTATGTATCCATCCGACATTCTTGAAACTTGTCCAACTAACAGGACATTGCATATATATATATATATTGCAGCAAAATGCAAAGCAAGGAAAGGCAGTAGATCTTCAACAAGAAGGTCTGAACGGAAACGCAGGACAACGACGAATGTACTATACTACAAACGCAAAAGAACGACGGGGCCGTCGGCATGTTTGTGTACAGATTACATCCAATATAAAGTCTACTCCTCCAAGTATTCGAAATACATACGCAAGCAAATCTTCCTCTATAAATCTTTGTAGTTTCCGAATAAATCCGATCCAATAAACATTTCTGTCATTCCTCTAAGATTCCTATATCCTAAGAAGTATCCTGCAAAATATTCTGATAGCAGGTGGAAGGTACAGATTGAAAGACAATATTACAAAAAAAAATAAAACTATAAAACAGTTGGAAATCCAATATAGGAGGATTTATAAAAACCTCACGCCACGTAGATTCGAATAGAACCACGAGTGAAGCAATGAAGTGATGGAACGAAGCATGATGAGCATGATGAGCGCGTAATGACAGCTTGAACAAACTGATCCCGACCGCAATTTGCACACGGTACACAATTAGCGGTTCCATTTTCGCAAACCATCCACCAAACATCGCATAGTAGGCGACGTGTCATTGATGGCCGCGACATCACTTCAGGCCAACGTTAGCGTGTATGGGGTGTCGGCCCACAGCTGATAATAGCGCTGTGCATTTCACATTCACTCTCCTGCATATATATGACACACGTCTGCATTCAATGGCCGTGTATGGATACCAGTATTTTAGCATAAATGTTTTCGGTCTGCGGCACATGCACACTGGCAATTACAAGCACCACCCGTCGTTACATTACCTGGCTTAATATCATCAGCGAGCATCCAAGTTCGCATTTAAATATTGATGGGATCATCAGAATATCGACAGGGCTATTAGCGATCCTATACGCCGTCATTAATATGCAAACGGATGCCGCCGTGATCCCTCGATGAATTTTTGGTGATGTTATTATACTTTCCGTGGCCGTTTTACCCCGGTAAAATATTGAAAATTGATTTTTGGTTTAGAAATTGATAATAATGCATAATGGATTTCTCCTATTTAATCTTTTTTATGTCAATTTGAAGTTTTAATGACTATGCATTTAAGAAGTTTAGTTTTATCGTGTTATAGTCTGTTAAGCAGAAATTGAACACAACTTTAACAGGTGAACCAGAAGGTACGAGCTTCAAAGTCCTAGATAATTTTCCTATAAAAGTGCTTTTAGATTAGTATTTCCCAATGCGTGTGTTGATTACTCAGCGCCATTTTGTAATTTCAGCTCCCGCGGCCATTTTGTATTGAACGCGAAGTTAACGCGAAGGCTTAGGAATGTGTTAAGTGACTACTTGACCCGGCCCTCCAGACGAAAGATTCCACGAGTCTTACATTTTCCCAGCTGACGCTCGCTTCCCACGTCCCGACGCGACGCCCGTTCGGGCAGCGCGAAAGGAAAACGAGTTTTTCGCAAACTGTGGTAGAGGGAGACGGCCCAACAGGCATGCTCGTCAGTTGATCCCAGAGGACGTTCTCATGCAGCTTTTTACAACTTCGCCGCTGCTTTTTTCCACTTATTGTCTCGCGCACGATGTATACTTTTATTTTCTTCCCACGCCGCATTGTTTTCCTCTTTTTGCCCGTACGTTTCACGCATCGTGAGTATAAAAGATTAAAGTAGTTTTATAGTTGTATAACATAATCTTAAAACCAGAGTCGCTCCACATACACCCGTTTTTTGCCATTTGTATTCTAAGATTCAACGAAAATGAACTTTATACGAGTAGTTATTGGATGGGGTTTCTTTGCAGTACTAATAAAATTGCGCAGCACTGTAAGAAAAATTGGAAAAGTTGCGACTGTAGTCTGTTGCTTGATCCGACAAACAGCAGGAAGAAGCAGAAAAAAAAATAGAAGTAGAAACGCAACGAATGGAATGAATAAAAATCGCCTGGCAGGTATTCATCCATTCCCTCAAGCACTCCTTGCGATCGGCATTTCTACCTTAATGCATTTGCGAAATTGATTTTTATTTCGCGTGGATTGAATGAATACGGTGTCAGTGGATCGCTGGCGGAATTGCGGGCGGGCATAATGGCTGCGCAAAGTGATAAAACTACAAAATTAAATGACGTGAAAGACGCCGCCATCTTGTGTCACTTGGAAGGGTGCCTTCGGTGGCCTCGGCGAAATTTCTTTTCTGAATACATTTTTGCACGTTTTCATTCTTTTTTCCACGGGTTTGCGAGTTAATAGTAAATTATGTGTCAAATGCATTGCCTTATGTTCGACATTTTTTTCCGGGCTTGCTATGCCCCCCATGAGTGTGTGTGAAAAATGTGCGAAACGAAGCGGCGGAATAGCGAGCTGGCTGCAAATGGCGACTGGGGGAATTCGGCATTCTTATCAATGACGGGTCGAAAATATATAAAAAAAAGTGTGCGCCGCAAACTACGCCATGCGTGTAGCTGCCGGCGAAATATTCGTTTTATTGCTTTTAGAAACCTTTTTAGTATTTTCACAGCTTGATGTATTATGTATTATATTTATTGCTTTTATATATTTTTGAAATTTGGCGTTTTATTTCATAGGGAAATCTGTTTTACAATTGATCTTGGAAGAGAATAATAAAAGTTTCCTCAATAAATTTCAGCGCGAATTATTTTTAAATTTACTCGTAACTTTACGTAGCAAAATTGCACGAAACTATGCGAATAATACCCACCCTCTCATAAATTTGCAAATTTCAGCAGTATGCAAATAATTTCGAACATGTCCTGCGGTGTGCTACTGTTTTTTTGTGCACATTAAATTGAATATCCGCACATTTTTATGTCTACTTGTAGTTTGCTATCAACAGAATGCACCGCTGTAAAATCCGCCGTAGCCCTCCGCACCCGGAAACAACTTTCAACACACATACACACAAACACGTACGCGCCGAAAAAAAAGTTTGTACGATGATGTTTTCCGCACGATGGGGGGAAAAAGGTCCATACCGGAATTTATAGCGTTTTTGTGCTGATGATGTAAATTGATTTATGGCGCATATCCGCGTTCTTCTCGTATCGCCGAAAATTTCGCCGACTCGTGTTTTCCGTAATCATATTAAATAGAGCTTGCATCCAAACCATCCTCCGCAGAAACGCATACGCCCACTGTTCTCGCGCCAATTTACAGCAATATATGTAAATACAGCGCTCTAAAGCATCGCCATGTCATTGAAAATTGAAGGATTTCATTTATTCACGAATATTTGTACATTTAAATTTTAAAACGCGCTTGCCCTGAAATTAATGTAAACATGAACGTGATTTTAACGTCAGCAATAATGCAAAGATCTATAAAATGCAAATTCCAATATTATAAACAATGATTTGTTGGCATTACGTGGGATTTAATCGAGCTTTACACATACTACACAATTTATTGTGATTAATATTGTAATTTTATGTAACATTTTAATACGTGATTTGAAGGAATAATTTATGGAATTGCACTGTGTTAATAAAACTGGTGTGGTTTGATGTAATTTCCGGAGGAAGGAAATCGGCAATTTGAGATACGTGAAGAAATAGCTAGTGACATATATGATGTCGGTTTGGGGTGTCGATGTTCTTATATTTCGGCGTACTCCACGTCCACTTACTGGCGAATTCACGTGACTCTGCGATTGTTGACTGTGTGCATTAGACACGGTTATACGCGCAGGCATACGCGGTGTGGACAAGACACGCGAGATTGTTTATTTTGAGGCCGACGTGGCGGACGTTACGACAGCCTTCATTGCCGCCTCCAATCGTTCTTTGTAGCTAGGGATAGGAGTGGCGTGACGGGTGACAGCGAGCCGTTTATATCCGGTGCTGAGCGTCGCCTCCGAGGTTGGAGTGTCGATTGATTAACTTTACTTATTTTATTAGTCAGTGTGATGTATTGATGTTTGTTATTTATTTTCGACATGAGAAAAAGTCAGCTAAAATGGATCATTGAAAATTTTAGAGAATAGATACTAAAATATTAAGAATATATTTGTATGCAAAACAGCAGTTTGGACATGGCCATAGAGTCTAACAAGGAGAGTGTTCCAATTGTCCAACACCAAATTGAATGAAACTTTTTGTACGTGTAGTACATATTCTTATTTACATATTCTTATTTTGATGCCAAAACGTAGTGACATTTTCAAAAATTTTAACGTCTTTACCCGACCGTTAAATAATAAACCACCATAAAAATGAAATATGTATAGCAGGAGAAACAAAACCTTATAAAATGAACTTACCTTTGTGAATGGCTATTCAAAGAGTTAACAGAGTACTGTGGTCCTTCACAATAGGCACGAAGTCGACGAGAAAAAGCGTATAACGGTGGATTTCCACATAAAAATCGACTTCCGCCGGGTTTATAACACGGATTCACTTTTATATTCATTGCTAGGCGTAAATGCACACCATAATATTATACTCAACGTTAGACAACACCAGTGCAACGTCCATTGGTCTATCTCTATTGTGCTTTGTTTATTTGTGATTATTTTTGAGTGTATTCAGCAGTATAAATGAGCTGTTTTTTTTTTTCTGTTTTTGATCTTCTAAAGAACGGATGAAAATTCGTTTTCAAATACTGATTTTTCTAAAAAGCTTTTGGTCGCATATTATTAAAGTGCCTTTAGTTTTTTTGGATGAAGAACAGATGGTTTTATAGGTATTAACAATCTCAGAAAATGTGAGCAGAATATAGCAAGTAATGTTATGAAGTTATTTAGATGCTTGCACTTATTGTGTTTCTTGTATAGACAAACCTGTTAAATATATTTAAAAAATATATATCTAGGCAAGTTCTTGAGAGTAGCTTTACCACTTAATGCATATGCTTCTATAAAGAACTTATTAACACCCAGGAATTCTATAACATATTTTACCACCAAACTACTTTACTAATAAGAAATGAGGGTTGCACTTCTAAGAAATTTATTCTGCACTTAAATAGCTCTAAATTGGCTTAACCTCAACGTTTATAGGCTACTAGAGGGTGTATAAGGGAATATAAGGGAATTGCAATGTCTCAAAGTCATAAAAATAAAGGAGATATTACACCAATATATCCTAACGTCTTTAAAACCAAAACCAGTGGAAATAATACGTAATCCTTTATAAACAACTAGGTATATGCAACAATTTATACGAGAATGTAATGTGCTTATTTGCATATCAAGGGCGCATTTATTCACAATTAGATAAGTCAACAGCAATTAACTCGCTGCTGTGTTCAGCGAAATTCGCTTCTTGAAGAAAACAAACGTGAAGTAGACCGCTCTTCTTGAGACCAGTGCAGTGTAATCTCAAATTCGTAATCCCAAATCCCATTCAGCGCGTGTAGACTTACTTAAAACAAATTCGGATGCTCGAGGATGGGCGGAATGCACGGAATGCAATGGGCAAAGGCCCCTCACGAAAGCAAATTGCAAATGTAAGTGGCAACTGCCAGCACCTCCAACACTCGACCAAATACTAAAAGGAATAACTAGAGTATTTCTTGGATTAACCATGGATTAGCCTCTTACTGTTAGCCTTCAATTCCGTGTTCAATTTGATGCGCTCAGCAAAACTTGAGGAATAGACTTTAACAAAACGAGATTTGGATTAAAATAGGCATTTTCATAATATTTAAAAGCAAAATATATGATTACCAACTTCTCTTCAGACAATTTTAACATTTTTAGCGATACGATAAAGTATATAACGATATACTTACTTCAAGATGAAGTTAAGGAAAATGTCTGGTCGTTTTCTACTCCAAAGTAACATGAATACTTTCTTACTATATAATAAACGACTTTAATGCATAATTACTGCGTTATATAAGTACATCTTTATCGACCGAGGTCCAGCAATACAACAAAACGACGTATTCGCACATTAAATGTGCGTAAAGATAATAGCGTCCCACAGAAACGCGTCGCTCATAAAAGCAGGGACTGTATGTCACGATGAGCTACTGGAATTGCGAGAAATGGGGAGAAGATGCCCCTGGCGTTTCCTATAACCACGTCACAGTTCCGAGCTGAAACGCGGCCAACCAATTGTCGACTGCAGTGCGAATCGCACAATGAATGATATAACGGACATAAAACTGAGAAGTGTGACAAATAGCGCAGCAAAACAGTGCCTGCAGTACTGAATCGTTTCATGTATTCGTCAGTGAGTCATACTCGTTTTGCTTTCCGGGCAATACGACTTACGATTACCAGTCGCAAGTCATATTACCCGGAATGATGTATTAAACTTACCATACTGTTTTGGTTGATTCGGGTTCATATAATGTTCTGAGAGTCTTGGGAAAGGAGAGCGAGAAAGGTTTAGAAATGATTGACGTGAGATTAAATTTTGATTATATTTATGTACAAATAACAAAACCAACTTTATAACTTACATATTTAAAGTGTTTACATTTTGATAAGAGTGGAATCGTTTGATTCATACATTTTGCCTTAGTTTTGATTTGCTGAATGATACACATAGGGTTTAGTCGGTATAGACATTTGTTTCGTTGGTGGGACATCAAAAAGAATATGTTTTGCGTTGATGAACAAGTTTGACGCATTTTATGAACAAATACATTATAATCTACAAAATATTAAATTTTCTTTTAATTACCATAGTTTGATACATCTCTCAGCCCGTATTTAAATAGAAAATTTCACCTGAACAAAATTATTATGGAGCATCATTCTTAATAACATTTTTTCCACAAGATTCATCATTATAAGAATAAGAGTTGAAAAATAATTCGAAAGTTGTTAGAATTCGTAAAGTTGTTCAACTTTTGACTTTTATTCTTCATACCTAGTAGCGTCAAACCGCCATCAACGCAGAAACTCGTAGAACTTGGTATAAATGGACCAATGAACATCTATATATAATTAAATACCAATATAACGATGTTGGTACGATTCTATGAATTAATTAATAGAATGTAAATGATATTTCACATAAGATGTATTTGATTTATATATGTGTGCGTGTGGCTGTGTGTATGTGTTTTAAGGTGAGTGTAGGTGTTTCAACGTGTTTTAAACTTTAGTTTTTCTTTATAATTCAATTACATTAACTTTACTTGTAAATATTGCATTCCCCTTGGTCTCTTTCTTCATATCCACTTTCTCATTATGTTCACTACTTTTTTAGCACAATATTGTTCCTCGGAAATGTTCTCCTTATCCACAATTAGAATAATGGAATCGTATGTCTCTCTAGAACAATAGTGATAAAGACATAATGGATTATTTACAAATCACACCTTGGTCAAACATGAAATACATTCGAAATCGAAATATGTACAGCTTAATTTTGATTTTAATTAGCCTTTGATTGCAAAAGAGTTGATTAAACCATATTTCTGTAGATATTGCAATATTTAAAGATTATGGCAATACCAATGGAAATTTTGTAGCTGGTGCAAAGTAATTGGTAGCATAAATAATTCAGGAAAATAGCAATTTAATTATAGTTCTCTGTTTTAAAATTCTCTTAATATATTGTGTTTATTCTGTAAGTTTTCTGTTAGTTTTATTATCGTAGATATTTGCTATCCTGCTTAGTTATTAAACTGTTTTGTTTTATCTGTAACAATTTTATTCGTGTCGGTGTTTGCTCTCACTTAAAATAAATATAAATTTTATTCGGTGTGCCGTATGCGAATTTCACGTTTTAGTACACTTAGAGTTTTTGTTGTAGACATTTTGGATACCCTGACAATCCGCACGTACCGTGTTCTTCCAGTTTTGCGAGTTTTAGCATCAGTTTTATCACCGGATACACATCTTTACACTTCCCGTCCGTTTTCGTGTTCGAAACGATGCGTTTATTACGTGACGCTGGCCAAGATGGCGACGAGCAGGGTGATGATGGCGTCGGTGACCGCGTGCCCTCGTATGACGGCACCGGACTTGCTGCGCGTGCCGTCGTCGGCCATTACGCTGCTGGCGATGACTACCGGTGGGCTGCCGGATGCACCGCCGCTCTCCTGGGGCGCGCAGGAGGAACTGCCGATGCCTAGACCAACGTTGGTGATGGCGTTGGGTAACAGGGCGGTGTTGTTGTCATTGCCGTGGCAGCGGAGGCGATGCTCTCCGATACACGCGCTGTAAGCGATTGCATGGGGGATGTAGCTCTGGTCGAACGTGCCGGTGAAGAGAGTCGTCGCCAGGGGGCCCAGGGCATAGACAGGTACATCTTCACCTAGTAACGAAGAATGTATGAAATAACAATTTATAGTGATACCTTTTGTCGAGGAAAATATGGTACCATCGGAAGGTAAGCTGACTCTTTAGTCCTGATCCAGCTCTGTTATCGTAGGTCCACCTAAATTTTCCGCAACTTGAATTACCCTAAGGGATACTTCGCGTGCTGTTGTACCTTTTTGGCTACGGAACTTTGAATAGATCTTGTGATCCGACCTAGAAGCTCTGATCATGACCCATCAACATTTCCCAAACTGGTGCAACATAGGAAGTTGTCTATTAAGGTTGTTTTATATGTGTCCTTTATACCCTTTAGAGGTCCAAATAAATTGAACAGAACAAACTTTGGTTCCATATTAGTCGATCGAAATCCATTAATTTTAATGCGTGCCTGCGGTTTTTTGCAGCGTCGCGACTCTTCTTGCTGATGGCCTCTCCGTGTTCGGATGCAAGACATGTGCAGCAAAAGCGGCACTTTAATGACTTGCAAACACGTTAATGGCGCGCTTGGAGGCGGCACGTAAGCGCGGGCAACGTGCAACACGCCACCGGACGTGCATTTGTTGCTAAACTTTCCGTCCGACTTGCAGCTATTAATGTCTCCGACACATCGCTAAACAACTTTGGCGCGTGTAAAAATTCTATGAGCGTACCACGTAGACCACGACACCAGGATGCTTGTCAAACCAACGCAAAAAAAGAACGACATAATGTTTTTCCTTCCCTGTGACATAAAACTCCAATTTGCGGAGTGCGTTGATAAGCGGGGCAATCCTTGTGAAAGATAGTATTAGATGAAATTCCGCGAACGATTGTGCGATCGTTTGTAAGGGATATTTTGCTTTTGGGTTTGTTTACCTCCATGAGTGGCCCACTGTCGCGGCACAGCGGAGCCATGCACTTGGTTGCGGTCCTCGGAGGCGGTCGTTGAATTGATGGGTATTATGCGCGGCGTGCTGTAGCCGGGGCCGTTACCGTAGAGGATCGTCGTGTACGGTTGCCCGTCGATATCGGAGACTTTGCTGTCCGGACCTTTAAACATCATAAAACGCAAGGTCACAATCAAACAATTGGATACAGCCAAACAGTGCAAACAGTGCTAGGGTTTGGTGGAAAGCGACGACATGGCAGGATTATGGATTGGAAGAAGGATTATACCTCTTGGATAATATATATTCTACCCTCATGTATTCTGGAATATATTATGTACAGTTAGAAGATATTTGAGAGAGAAAGTTAGATTTGGAGAAATTGTCGTTACGTTATATTATGTTAAATTAACTTACAATTAGCGTTAGCTAAATTTTCAATAATGAACTTTCAGGAATGACTTTCAATAGTCCAATTAGAAGATCCCAGGAACGTGGGAAGGAATAATACAGTCGTATCAACTCACCTAGAATCGGATGTCCCCGTGGTGTCGCCTGACCACCTAGAGTAACCACATGCGAATGATCGGAAGTGAGAACTAGAAGGGTCTCGGTTGGGTTAACCATTGCTAATGCTGCCAGGACTGCAGTTTCCATTGCAAGCGTTTCATCCAAAGCTCGATATGCGTTGTTGTAGTGATGAGCATGATCAATACGTCCACCTGGGAATAGAGATATTGATTACAATTGGTTCATGGGCACTTTGATATCTGAGATTTCATCATGTTCATATTTAGTAGTAACATATTTAGTAGCTTACATCTGACACATTAATTTGATTCTAATTGAAATGAGCTTAATATTGGTTTATAGTGTCGCAAACATCAGCTGGCCTAAGTTTAAGTCGATCACACATATGGCAAAACTCACTAGTATTGAGCACAAATCTATTTTGCACGGCCAAGGGCGTACCACGCATTCCTGAGGGGTCCACAGTATCCGTGGTAACCCCCGTTGGCTTGTGACAATCCTAACTTTTAGGAACAGCTGTATAGGAACAACTGTATCTAATAATCGATTCTAACCGTCGTTTTTTACAGCAATGTACAAATCAAAATATTTAGATTCACCTCCATGAAATCAGTTCCTAATATGGTAGCGTAAAATCATCATTCTGAATCAGTCTACTATCGAACATATCCGAAACTTGAACTACACATTACCAAATTGATATTAAGATATAACCTGCAATTATATTGTTTAAAGTTAGGCCTAAGTGGTGTCTGTCCAAGTTAAACTAAGTTACATTATGCTCTGCCTCCCTCAAAATTAATGCTATTATTTCCCACTTAACTCACCATAGCCACCTTGAGCATAACTAATATTAATAGCAATTCCCTGAGGAAACTTCAACGATGCAGCAGCACCCTGAACGTTATTAATTTAATTGATCCTTTCTGATCTGTTCATTCATACGAGAACTAACAAAGCGAGGAGCACCTGGGATATTTTCATTGACCGCTCTCGTATTTATATGGCCGCCGCCCATCCTGTGCACAGGACGGATTTAATTAACTAGTACACCCACGCATACAAAGCACCCCTTGGTTGATGTGAACTAAAGATAGAGAGGAAAAAACGCATTAAACGATCGAATCAAACACCATCGCCCTTCGTGGACATCAACCTTTCATGCTTTTGAAGCACAGTTACGTCTTCGCTCCGGAATAAAACGATAACAAACAGTAGATAATGCGAAGGCGAGCGGCAAAGATGAGGAAGTTTTAATTAAACCTAACAGCGTTTGAGTCCTTTCTCTTTTGGTATGGACCTTTTGTGTTTTCGCTTATTTGTTTGGAATTCATACGGCAAATAATTAAACGACATTAAAAGACGTAACGTGCGCCACGCGATTAGAGTCGATTTTGGCTCTCTTGTACCAAATGTCCTTGATGATACGCATTTGTTGGCGCTTTCTGTCGGGAGCTATTCGGAAAGGGAGCGAGGGTGATGGAGAGGGAGGATGGTGGCAGAGTGCCAGAAACATCGATGAGACTATCGCCGCAGAAATGAATTCCGACAAAATCCACCCAACAGTAAAAGCATTTTTGGCCGGCGGAAAATATGCCAATTTTCCACGTGGAAACTAGCAACTAAATGTGGAAAATCAACAAACCAGAACTTTAACAATGGCAAGGTGTGAGCTTAACAAAATGCAACGTCAATCGACGACTAGCATTTTGTATTTTTTGATGAAATGTTAGAGCTGAAATATTTTTAATGGAAATATTTGGAACTAAAATCCTGTTCTGATGTAGCCTGAAACTTGGATAAGCTGATTGTTAGTCTACAGAGAAAATGAATGAATTACCAAACTATGTTAGCTTTTGCTGAAATTCTTGGTCTGTTCAAGATCATCAGAATTTATGTTTTGGGGATCAGTTAACTAGTCCTACTTCAAGATAGGTTAGGCTTGACCATTAGGTTCTTTCAGACTATTTAAGATTCAGAGGGCTTTGGTTCGACATTTTGGTCGTGATAGAGCGTGATTTGCGTCCCAAATTTGCTTTCTTTCTCTATGTTAAAGAACGTGTTCTGTATTTATTCTGAAAATAACATCAGGTTTTAAGTCAACTTTCACTTTTCCTCTAATAAGATTTGTGCAATTCGAGGTGATTGAACGTTGCGTTTTGAAGAGACAAAAGTTTCAAAATGTGACAACTGCACAAAACATAATAATTTGTCACCAGAAAGTAAAAATCCATAATACGGAATTCTGACAATAGTTTGGAGCGAATTCACTAAAATGAAACGTAAATCAACACCTAGCATTTTGTATTTTTCTGTTGCCGAAGCTGTAACTTTTATTTTTGTTAAGGAATTGTACAGATTTCCACCAGCGTGAATGTGTGACGATTCGGATGCAGTTTATCGAAGCATGTACACGTGCAAATCGCTGAAAATCGACGGTCTTCATAAAAAGAGGGAACTTGGGGGCATTCGCGGTGGGAGCACATCGAGCTCGAAATCAAATTTTCAATCGGTTAGTTTGAGAAAAATCCACCGCGCTTGAATAACAAAATTGAACATTAGCGGCAACACATGTGGCCCCAATTCGCAATCCTCCGGGGGTGGTTTTCGCCCAATGTGGCTGGTGCCACACCACTTGCGCGAAATAAATTTTCGCTCTACACGCGCACTTTTCTTGCTGCAAGAATTCACACATTCACAGCGAGGCGCATTGGGGCAACATTTGAAAATTCAAAAAATTCCATGCATTTTGCAGGCGTAATTTTTCCGACCGACATTTTTACACAGCACCAGCAGTGGGAGCGAAATGAAATTACGTTGTTTTCCTAGCTGAAAGCCACTGCTCCGAAAAGCTTTGACACATCATGCCTCGAATATTCGGACCATTGAATGTCCAAATAAAGTCGACCCACACGCGCATACATGCACGAATCCTTTCCGCATTATTTTCGTTTGGGTTTGTCTTTAAGAGTAAGGAGTACTTACCTTCGACAAACAGAAAGAAGCCCTTCGGATTCTTGAGTAGGATCGACAGCGCTGATCGTGTCATGTCGGCCAACGAGGGATCACCGGTTGGTCCCGGATCTCGGTCCGCTTCGAAATCCATATGGGAGTATGCAAACAATCCTGAAACAGCGAAAATTGAAAAATATTTATTATCTATCTAGTAAACCTTGGTGTATCGATATATTCAGTTTTAGTTTGGATTAAATAAATTGTCAATAATTTTGTAGATTTTGTAGGTCGCCGATTTATTCGTTGTTCGCGGATTGGAAATTAATTAGTTTCCAACCAGGCGGTAAAAATGCATGCATTTATCTGTAATGAATTATGAACGACCGGGCGATGATTTATTGGATGCGTCAGGCTATGCCTGATTTGCTTCCGGTGATGATTAAAAATCGCCCTGTTTACACATCGTAAATTTATTCAGTTCAATCAGTCACACACATTCAGCTAATCACCGTTGTGCGTAGATTCGTGATTGATTGTATTTTGACCGTATTAATAAATTCATTTTTATGTGAGTCCATGGCAAGAGTTTAGATTATTTTAGATCAAAAGATAAAAATCAAATCGGAGATGTATGTGCGCTCGCCGAGGCTTGAAAATTTTGTTAAAATTTCATAGATTTTTTGATTCTAATGATATACAATTTAACAACAAAATGTGAATTAGATTATTAGAAAATTTATTAGAAAATGTTAAATTAGCGAACGAGGTTCGAGTCCTCGGGGTGGGCATCACACAGTTTGATTATTTTTCACACACCAATCTACAGACATATGTAACTCACTAGAACTACAATCAACAACAACTTACACCAACAATTTACACCAACTACAAAAATTCTATAAAAACACTTACATATACGAATTGTAAACGAAAACAATAACAAACAACAAAAATAAATAGAACATATCAAAGTCGGGAAGACCCACAGAGTTCGATAGACGGTAAAATATGTGATATTATTATTATTTAATTTTAAATTGTTCTTAAATTAACAAATTGAAAATGAACTGATTGAAATAAAGACCATAGGTCAAGGGATAAACGAGATTGTTAGACCTTTGTAAATTAGGGTCCCAGGTTCGTACAAGGTTTGGAATTTTATCGGATGGAATTTTTGTTGGTTGACCTTTTCTCGTTTCATTTCTGTCGACATGACGCTTTCTATGATTATTATTATTACTGCTACAACACTTCTTCCATTCGAATGTCTCCCAAGGTAGACATTTTCACTTTTCGTTAACGGTTCCCTCCCATGTTTTTGATATTTTAATGTTCGTGCGGTTTTCAGATTATCTAACCTCTCCTTGGAGGTTACCTTAATAGTAGACTGAGCCAATAAGTTGAGCCAACATTGGGGAGGTGCTATTGTTATGCATCACTTGTTTTCCAACAAACGCACGCGTTATGAAACAATAAATATGACATTATAATCATAATAAGGACGGCTGGAGGCGGCAAACGATGGCGGTGGTAGTCGACCAAGGGAGAAAGTGCTCGTTTGCCGTGCGCACGTGCGATATGCGCATGAAAGGCGAATAAGTCAACCGCATAACCTCCACATATGCAACCATAACCTAGCAACGCGTACGCAACTCGGTGCTACTCCCTGCCGTTCTTCTGGCTTCGCGCAAAGGAGAGAAAAATTGTAATGCGCATATATAAAGCTTATTATTTTTCCACGGCCACCACTTTTGCCTGCCCTGTTGTGTGCGTCTTCCATTATGCAAAGTGCTTCGAGGGACAACCCACAAGTCTCAGCGAAGTGGTCCATGTACCTCCAGATGGAATAATCGGAGAGCGAAGAGCGTGTAAAATATTGAAGTGGCCTTTTTAATCTATTAAAATGTATTCATACAGATACACGTTTTTGCTGCCACCGGTCGCTGTTTAGGAAGGCAGCTTGATTAAGTCTTCATAAAATTTAATAACATTTTTTGTGACTGGCTTCTGGGAGGGTGCTCGGGGGAAATTTTGTTACCAAACTGTCAGTGGCATTCATCAGCCTGTTTCAAAACAGAGTCACGTCGGTGGGGAATGGATCTGTCTGACCCAGCTCGGGCGACGAGTTCTAATGTCATGTAAACTACTGTTTCTAAGTGGCCTGATTCCACATTCGGGGCAAACAAAAAGGTTGCCGTGTGGGAGCATTTCTCGTTCGCCTGCGAGGGAAAAAAGTGTCCTGAGACCCTCTCGCCGAGGTTGGCTGAGTTTTTGATCTCGCGAATTCTTTATGTATTCTTTCAACGCCCACGTTTTCACACATTCACACCCAAGGAACATGTGAATAGGGGACCAAAACTGTAACTGACATGGATTTTAGATTTGTTTGCTGTAAAGTTGGAGAAATTTTCTGCTCATGACTGGGGCGCAGAATATCACATCCAACTTATATTTCGTTCTAGGTATTGTTTTATTGTTGGGTGTAAATTAATTCAAACTTAGTTTCAAACTAATTAGAGTGATGTTAAAGTAGGTTAGTTAATTTACTTGCTCATGAATGGCGTAATGCATTCAATTAACAATATTTACAAAGCCTGGACATGCCCATTTTCTTTGTGTGTTGCAAATTGGAATTTTGGTGACTTAGTACCTCGTTGAAATGGGTTGCCCATAGCCGTCCAACCAGGTAGAATTGAATGAATGTATAATTGCAATTTTCGTGTGGGTATTAACATGTAAAATATTATTAACATTTGTGCATCACATATTTCAAATATTTCAAAAATAGCGCTATAATTTTATGAAACTTAAGCTTTCTGCGTGTAGATGGCGCCTACTCGTCCATTCTCAAATGTATCGAAGTTTTATGAAGAATCATAGGGCATTTAATTCTGTTTTTATAGCAACATATTGCAATAAAAGCAAACAAGAGATAACTCCTGACAATTGAGGTGTATTATTGAGAATTATCTCCGGGAAATTGAGTGTTTATGCAAATGTAACATTTTAATCACCTTTCGTGGATCGTGCAAAGCTTCTGTCCGACATGGAAAGTTTTATTACGATTTTTAACAGTGCATTCGTGCTTGCTGGCCACATACGAAGGTTCGCACTATAAAACTCACTAATGTCCAGCTTCACGTTTTTAACCAACTTTACAGCCCGCGTGCGCTGGCCGTTGGGTAAATAAGGCAGTTTTAAAACTCAAATCTCCCAAACCAACGCAATGCAATCGCATTACAATGCATTCGCGCTATTAAAATTGCATAAATTTTATCGGAAGTCGTAAATACACTGCAGTCGCGTACGAATTATAAATTGTGGTGTGATATTCATAGTCGCATTAAATTGGTTATTTATATTCGACATAAAGTTGTGCGGTGGTGTGTTGTGTTGACCGGCAATGTTGGTTTGCTATGACAAAGTCTTGATTATTAAGAAAGTATGGCTGCAATCAGAGCCATAATTCACTTATACGAGCCGCCATAAAACGCCCCATGGCGAGCGCATAGTTAGCAACACTTTGGGGGCATATAAAGTTGCGATTATTATTCGGTTGGCGTTTGTTATTGCGTGTCGTGGGCTCGCAAAAGATACCCAAGACGATTGTGTGGCTATTTTTGTTTTGCTTGACTGCGTATGTAAGGCTGGATGTTGTGCACTACGTTAATGTTGTTACAACACCCCCCCCCCGTTTGTTGTTCGGGTTTGGGGGAAGTGCAAGAGGAACTGTTCTAAATATAAATGGGAACTTGCACTAATTTGGTCAATTATATGAGAAATTAAGTTTAGCACTTTAAAAGTGCTAAGCCTGACAAATTAGAAGATATTAGCATAGACTAAGAGGGGTGGTGGAGCCTAGGAGAGAAGAATTAGGGAACTACCAATTTTGTTCATGGCCCAAGAAATATCACTGGATTAACGACAAAACATATATTCATATTGATTCAAATTTTCAATATAGGAGGCATAATAACATGAATCTTTTCAGAAATGGTGATACTGACGTTTGGCTATTAGCGACAGTCCTTCTTGACATACAGACGTATGAATTGCAACGTATCATTTTAGTACCATTCACGGTGCACTTTTATCGCACCGCACCCGCAAATGCATGCATGCATTTCCAGCAAAATGGCTGCCAAAGACTGGCGCGCTTTGTGCCGGAGCGCCCATTGCATACATTATAGCAGCGTGAGCGATGGCATTAGCTGCACTCTCCAAACCACCCACCCCTTGCGGCAAACGACACCCAATACCGACGTAAAAATATACGATTGCGAAATTGGAGCTCGTGAAGCCCTCGGCAAATATCGAATTGTGACGGATGAAAGAATTGGCAAAGCCAAGATGGCGTGCGCGTGCATATATACACACACACGAATGTGTGCGAACTGCATTCCGGGAGACGTCGATGACGCCGTAATGGATATTGGAAAATGCGTCGCGAATGAAACGAATGCAAATGCATTTGACTCGGCTCAAGAAAAGACGGGCCGAAGTGCACCAAATGCAAATCATGCGCTGTGACATGTTTACGGTATGCAGGTATTTGTACTTCAACCAAATGGGTAAGTGTATGACTTGTGTAGAATTGTTGTTAGCGAATGTAAATTTTTTCAATTGTTTTGCTTGTACATGAATATGCACAGGAATATGTCAATATCGATTCTTGATGGTATACAAATTTCTAAAGATTTTATTGAATTTCCGTATACC
>WSZQ02135274.1:34054-75649 GCA_019419845.2 Weissflogia rhopalogaster
ATATGCACAGGAATATGTCAATATCGATTCTTGATGGTATACAAATTTCTAAAGATTTTATTGAATTTCCGTATACCGAATGATAAAGTTTGATTTGTTAGGTTAGGTTTCATTATTTTGTTGATTGCATCGTTTTATTTATGATAACTTCAGATTTATTCATCCAAAAATACCATCAAAACGGAAAATAATATCCAATCTTGCATTGTACACTTTATGTTGCATTGTACACATTATGTATACTCCTACGCCTAAAATAAAATTGTAGATTGTTTTCAAAATAAGAAAAGGCAGCTCTTGAGGGTTTTTCCATCTCCACCAATTTTTTGTAATAGACCTGAGAGAAACTATATTTCAGAAGTCGAGACAAACATAAATTAGGAGAGACAAGGAGCAACAAGCAAAGCCTATGGTAAACTAGGAGAAATTAATATGGCCTAGGACACATTACGAGAGAGTTTTAAGAGAGAGTACATTTTTAAGAGTTTATATTGAATTTTTGATATGTAACCAAGCGTATAGTTCGGTGCTGTTAGGTTAACTTTCTTTATTATGTCCATTTCCTCGTTTTATTTATGATAAATTCATATTTCTTCATCCCAGAAATACCACCAAAATATGAAATAATATCCAATCTTGCATATCACACTTTATTGTGCCCTCCTAAGAAAAAAATAAAATCGTAGATTATTTTCAAAATAAGAAAAACAGCCCTTGAGGACTTTTCTGTTTCCACCATTTTTTGCCATCTCTTACTTCAGTCTACCCTGTTATATCCCAAGATAAAATAGGTAAAAAAGGAACGCTCGGCGCCAGGAAAATCCACATGCCGAAGGACCGCACAGTACAATGTTTATATTCATGCTCGTATATGATGGAATCACGTAGGCGGATGTAGAACGCAGAGGCATGTGGGCGTTGCCACGTGGCATACACCGAGAGCTAACCGTGATTCACTGTGCACCCGGGAGGTTTTAGGGCTCAGCCTCACAAATTTCTCAATTTACCAACAAGTTATACTTACTAGTATGCATATTGTAAAATAGTTTTTGCTTTTATGGCTGTGGTTTTTGACGTTGGTCGGGTTCGTGGGGTTTGTGGCTATGTGGGAATGTAGAGAAGTGGGAAATCGGCATTGATATGGTAGATTTTAGGTCGGCGGGTCTTCTTGATGTTTGAACTAGTTTGGAGTGAATTCAAGCGTGCTGCAATCATTCTGCAGACTATTTTGGTAGAATGCAGTAAGAGTGCAACGAACATCTGTGAGTGGCATCATGGCATCAATCCGTCGAAAGGTTTACTGTTGGTTGGGCTTTGAGGGCTCGCCACGTGTACGGCTTTTTTGAAAGCGTCCCAATTTTCTTCGGAAGAAGAGGACGAAGTGGCGTTGGAAAATATACTTCGCTGAAATATTATGTGGAGAAATACATTTTTATCTAAAATGTACTTATTAAAATAGAACTTAAAATCTGATACATTTTACGTATTCCAAAATTACTTTTTGTGAAATTTCACATGTGGTATTTTCATTCGCAATGCACATTATGATAACATACATGGTTTTGAACATTGTTATTAATACTCAGCATTTTCCGAATAAATTGTGTTCTACGTTACTACTTAAGAACTCAAGGGGACATAGATTCAAAGAAAGATACATTTTGTAGAGTGATGGTTAACTAACACTTTAACCAAATAATAGATCATGAGTAATACACAGGTCTATATGCATCAAGAAGTAAATCAGAGTTGTAACAATATGTGCACGGCCTCTGCACTTTGAATAATCTGCAAGAAGAAGGTCCTGCGTGATCTTGAATACTTGGGGTGCAAAACTAATAAACGGTCGTTCCAGGTCATTCACAAGCATATGTTGCTCATCCAAGGACCAGTCTGGAGAAATAAAGAAACGCCACACATACCCAGTTCTACACTCAGTATTTCCGTTTACTGATTGTGATCCAGTGCGAACATCATAACACTATGGCGTCAATTCGTCGATAGGGTTATGGTTAGGTTTTGAATGTTTGCGTCGGGTACAAGAGGTAAAGTAACTCCAGAAAATAGCACAATCCCTCCCAGAGTTAAAATAACATGCATCACGGTCTCAGGACTTTATACAAATAGCAAGAATAAGATCTGCCTGGATCTCACTTCCAGGGCATCCAACACCACGTCCTGCCCATCCAGGATCCACTCTGGAGCAGTATCAAAACCCCCCACAGTTCGTACATCATGAATTCCTACCATCAATCCGTCCAAATGTTTACTGTTTGTTGAGCTTTGAAGATTTGCCACGTGTGTAGTTCTTTCAGAAGCGTTTCAATTTACTCCGCAAGATGAGCCGAAGTGGTTCATCAAGTTTGGGAATATTATATAGACAAATTATTTATTAAAGTGGAAATGAAAATCGGATATAATTTGCGTAATCGAGGAATTCCCAAAATTACTTTTTGGGAAATTTCACATGTTGCTCTTTTATTCGTAATTTGCAATTCGTTTGTCGGTATATTATTACGGTTAGCTGCTGGCGTGTAGTTTTGAACGTTATTATTAATACTTCACTCAACGTTTGCATTTATTGCGTTTTGCGTCCGATTTTATGCGAATCCACCGCCCCAGGGGCGATTTATCCACTAACTCATGAGAAGCTTTAAATAAAAATCATTACCAACTCATGCCACGTGTCAGTGTACGTAACGTGACTACTGACGCGCGTGCTATTGTCCCACGCCGACTATTATGCAGCTCGCATCACTGTATGCCCAATTTTTGCCGTTTTAAGCCATTTCATTTTTTTTATGGAATTATGCAATGTAATCGTAACTTTGATTGAAATCGTGTTTAATAGCCTCATAACTTTTCTACTAAAATTGAAATTACTCATATACCAAAAATTTAAACACTTTTTATTATATTTTGTTATACAAAAAATAATGTATATATTTTAATGGCTATCACGGTTTTTCCGTAGTGTTTGTACATATATATTTGTATGTTTACCATTTGTGTTGTTTTTGTTGCGTAGTAGTTGTTGTGTAGTAGTAGTTGTGTGTTGAATGTTGAAGGTAGAATGTTGGGTGTTGTATGTTCTATACTTTGATGTGAAAACACAATTTTTGTCACTGTTTTACAAGTTACTGTTTTACAACTTGTAAAACAGTGACAAAAATTGTGTTTTCACATCAAAGTATCAACATGTTTTACCAACTACCTACAGTCCTCTCCATTAATCAGTTGAATGTTTTAGTGTTGTAAGTGTTTGTGGTAAGTTGTGGGTGAATAATATTCACCCGCTGGATTGCCCACCTCGGGGAATCGAACACCGTACTCCTTCGTGGTAAGCGGAGATGCTACCACTAGGCTGCCCAGGTGAGCTTTGTTATACATTAATGAACATTAAAAAAAACTTGTCTTGCAAATAAGAAATAAAAGAACTAATTAATTAGTTAGATCAATTAGTACCCACTTACTGTATTGACAGGGAAATAGCCAACATCTATAAAGCGTGAGTTACATAACCTCAATAATAATAAATAAAGCCTGTTATTCGCTGTCGATAACTGGTCGATATAGTGGTACAATTCGCGGGGTTTGCGTAGCCGTTGCGCTTAAAGTGGTTTTGATGCTGTTGAATTACTTGTTCTCTGTCCCACAAGTGCTTTGACTTTGACTCAGACTCGGCGGAGTTGCTGAGGGACTGGAAAATGGCAAACTCCTTCAATAGCACGCATTGTTACACTGCCTTCTTGGCGAATTTCGATTGTCGGATGGCTTGTTCAGCCTCCCAAATCATTAAAGCGAAATCAATCCGAGTTCCTCGCCATTGCCTGTAGGGCACAAGTCCTCCTCGAGCTCGAAGAAGTGGAGCGGGGCAGGTTTGCAGGCGGCCATGAGAGTTGCGCTCGCTCGACGCGACGTGGTTGCGTCTGTTATTTATTGTCCAATTAATTAGCTGAAATTTAGTATACTTTGGGGTGGTTACGACGTGGGGTGGAGACGACACAACCGAGGCGACCGAACGGATTAATTAATTTGGTACGAATCGAAGAGTATGCGGCCATGCTAGGGGGCTTAAAATCAAAGATTTCCTTAGTAGGAGATTAGATCAAAGAGAGCGCAGGCGAGATTTATTTACTTATTAGGTTTACTTGTATTTTTAGCTCAGGGTGTAACCTTTTTCTTTATTTAGGACTTGGGGAAGGTTTATTTTTGCAGGGAGAGATTCAATTGAACGTGACTTTTGTTTTACAATGCATTCAAGGTTTCTTTTATGAGACAGAATTATACCAGTGGCTATTTTGATTACTTTTTCAGGTTTATATTAACCAAGGTGCTAAAAGAGTTAAATAGGACTTTTAGATTCAATATATAATATAGAATCCTTCTCTCTAGTCTTCAAAAAGTAGTGATATTTTCAATCTGCATCCTGAACGTTGTCTTGACATAGTTATTTTGTAATATGAATAGAAGTAGAAGTTCCTTAAAATCTCTACAATATCAACAAACTAGTATTCTCTTCGCATACATATATGAAATAGAAATAAAAAGAAGTCCCCGAATTACTGTCAGTCACCATCCTCTGTCTATACTCAAACAAAAAGCTTCCTTACAATATGGATTAAATTATTGGCTGCGTCTGTGTTGAGCTGATAGGCATGACATCCCAAGGATAATGCTCGCGGTTTGTTGGCTCATCCACTGGCAGGCTTGGCGAAATGCGATAGTGCATATGATCCCTGACTTCCTCCGGAATTCTTATTAATAACTCACACCCCTCAAATAACCCAATCCTTCCGGTGCAATAATGCAATATCTGTAATAATCTTACGTGAGCTGCATGCTTGACATAACCTCTGATCTAAACGTACGTTACCTCTAAGAATAACCTTACAGTACATATAACCTCTTCGAGTAATAATTTCCTCTGGGAAACGCTTTTTATAATTAATCTTTTATTATTCGCGTTATACAACAAACACTTTAATTAAAATTACTTGTAAAAGTAAAGTATTCGGCTTTGGGGGAATTTAATTAAGATATACAAAATTCTGTAAAAAAATGGGGAAGAATGATAAACGATTGTTTTCTTGGATTGGATTAAGTTTGGTGGTTAAAAGTTGGGAGTGGAGATGTTGTCCAGAGATGAAAATGTTTGTATTTATGTAGTTTTACGATATGCGTTTGCTGGATTCTGACATACGAGCGCAAACCTTTTAAACGGCGTTCCATCCTGATGCGATAAATCACCGGAATTTATTTCGTACGCCAACCAGCCGCCTCCGAACAGCCGCCGTACGCCGCTCGACGGCAGAAGCACGACTTCTTTGCGACTTTACGTCCTACTTTTCCCGTTTTAGATTTCCTGTTTCCATTACGAGTACTTGAAAGTGTGTTGTGTAATATTTTAATATATTTGGTTGCATAAGAATCATTTACACAAGTATCAACATAATTTCCTCCTATATCAATTGTTATACATAGAAAAAAAAAATCAATGAAATCTTTTATAAGTTGCACAGTGTCATTTTGTGGTATTTTTTCCACGTTTCATTTCCTGTATTTCCGATTTTGAATTTCCTTTTCTATCTATGACTCTGGAAATGAATGTATAAATGGTTGCATACAAAAGGTTTGCACTTAACCTCCTTTTAAATCTGTTCGCGTCACCAACGCTTTTGGGAATTTTTGTTTGTTTGATATTTAGGTTGGTAGTGCCGACCCTTAAGTCGCGCATGCTCACCAACCCCTACTCTATTGCCTGTCAATTGACGCTTCTTGTGTCGAAGAGTTTGTAAATAAAGTTAGTTTTTATCCAGCAGTCCACCGAGTAAGTACGTTTTTAACGTCTCCGGTCGACTTGTCTCGAATCTTGTTTCGTGTTTGTTCCGCTGGTGAACTCGTCAAAGCCCTTTAGATAGTGCCCGCGACCTTACAAATCTCGGGGAAATAATTTTAAGACAACACGCTTATGCGCATTTACAAAATCTATTAATATTCACTGATACAGCAAAAACTGCAAATATGCCTAGGACTACTATTGTGTTACCTTAAATAACTTCACGAAAAACATCGAAAACAATGGGTTTTGGTAAATAAAGCTTATTCACGAGGTGTGTACAATTTTCGGACTTAGATCAATGAATTGCGATAAGCTAAATTAAACTCTACGCCAACGCATAATGGCGAAAGGCAACAACGACCTACTGGGGGCGGCAAACTGAGTTTAGATTTGTTCGCAAGATTATTAAGATTTCATGTGTTGCCTAACCATGCAAGCCAGTAGCAGTAAAATATTGTGGAAACTTGCACCCAATCTAATGCAACCAAAAATTCCGCGTTATTTAAATTCAGGTACTTTTAAAAACAAGTTTTCCTCGCTTTGTTCGACAATATTCATATACAATAGACAAAAAAAGAGTTTTTTTAGCATACAATGGGTTTTACAAACAACTCCCATTTGTTTGTAATTACAATACGCTTATTCTTTTCCTGCCCTTTTGTCGTTCCTTCTCTGTCACTACAGTATCGTTGTTAGCTGCGATTCATTCCGGCGACGCGAAAATACTAGAGCAATTTCCGCTAAATTTATAGATTCTGCCATTTTTCTTTTCGTAGCATTCAATTAGTGCGATTATTCAAAGTTTCATCCATTATTTTCAACTTTGCGTGAAATTCTATTAGAATACATCTAAAGATAATGAATATAAATCATTTCGTTTCCATGTGGTTAATAAAAAGTACATTTTACCATTTAGTATGATGGTATTTCCTTAGTACAGATACCGCCCACGGGGAGCATGTTTATCTCGATTGACGGGCGTTTGCCTGAGTGGTACTGAATGATATGTGAGGGGCGGTTCAGCCGCCCCCCGACGACTGCTTGATTGATAGACTCATATATCAAGGCGCCGATATTAGAAACACTTCAATACGCCGGCGAATTAAATAAGCACTCTCGTGACGGCCCCACGCAACAACGGCGACGCAGCAAAAACAATCAGCAACTATGCGGGATATTGACAGACGTGGGCTGCGAACAAACACATCGAGAAATAGATCTCAAATGCTAGGTTGACGCCTGGATTTATGTATAGATTGATAGACCTTTAGTAGAGCACTCAGAACCACTTAAATTTATGGTCGAGTATATTATGAATATAAAATGTTGAAAATATTTAACCTCAATTTAACCTTAACTGTCGAGAAAGAAAAAAAAACCTGTTGGAGAGTTGTTCGGCAGCATATAAAGTATGGTTGCTGACTTACAATTAAAGGTATTTCTCAAGAAAGAGGAGAACGGAAGAAAGGAGGAAATAACACGACGGGCATGAAGTGAACGTGGTTTTGGCGAAGATAGCTATTCATAGTTATTCCCTTCTAACTTGTCATGCCCAGAACTTGCAATTTGTTGCTTGATCTAGTTGACTACAGTCTGATTAATAATCATACTTGTGTTGGAAATGAACTTCGATTGATTTTATTTCCTAAATTGTGAGCTCTTCCAGAGATTCTGAATGGGCCACCCTTCGATAGGACTAGATTATGAACAAAATGGCGACTCTGTCCTTTATTCTACAAGCCTCCGTTGCACAATCGGCAGCGCGTTCCGTGTTAACCGAAAGGTCGGTGGTTCGATTACACACTTCAATATGTTTGGACTGAACTCATCGAAAACCATTATCCACCATCGTATCAGGACCTTATTAGGGACCTTTTTAGGTATCGTTTAGGTTTTAGGTTTATTTCTCATAGTCAAGTACTTCCACAGTCTTCTCAAATTATTAACCCAAAAAATAATAAATTATATAACGATGAAACTGTCTAGAAAGATAAAAGGACGTCATGAGTTTATTATAAAAATGAAATAAATGGCTGCGCCTGTGGCGGTTTGATTCCATCCGGAGGCGGTAATTTTTTCCCCTAACACTGATCCAAAGAAATTAATGAACACGTAATATATTATTAATGCCCCACTTGTTCTCGCTCGTTTCCTTCGGCTGAACGTCGCATATCGCCACACTTCTTACGTGTGCGTGATAAAAATCAAGTAATTACGAGGTCCTCGCCTTGTTTCCTGGCTGCCCCTTAGGCTTTCTTCTCTCTCACGCAATCCACCCCCTGCATGAGCCACGATACAACGCTCAGCTTAGCTGAACGGGAAGCGGAGCGAAACACATTTTTCTTGCGCCCCAAATCCCATCGTCCCCTAACGACATATATATTTCCGAGAGATTCGCCTCTCGCCTGCTTAAAGGCCCACGGATTCGATCCGATGCTTGCGCGCTAATACTCGGCGATGCAGCTTTTCTCCACCTACGGAGGCCTCGAAGTCCTTTGTACATCCACCCAGCCGTCGTCGCATTGAGCGTTGCGTCGTTGATACTGCTGAAAACCGTAAATTACGCGCCGAATTATGTGGCCCGATGGCATACAGGAAACAAAAAACTGAAAGAACCTCAATTCTATCTCTCCCGCATTCATTTGCTTTTAGATTGCTTCCATTAGTCTTTTGCAGCACGTTTGCTATAAATAGGTTTAAACTAGGTTATGTACAGTAATGGCGAGTCTGTCGTGGTCTGTTAAATGTGATCGGAGGTTCGGGGTTCTTTATTTTACTGCATAAACTCTTTCTGGTTATCAACATCATGTCTTGATATATATTTCTATAGCTATTTTCTAGACATTCACAAAATTATTCTTTTGGAAATAAATATGTTTAAACTCAGTTATATAGAAAATTGCAACACTATCAAACTATGACTACCGCGCGGTGGTTCGATCCCACCCGGGGGCGTCTTCTTTATTTTTTATTTCACTTCATAAACTTCCCCCGGCCATCAACTATCCGTCCGCAGGCAATTTTTTGTTTCTTTATCTTTGTCCCCATGCCTAGAGACAACTAAAGATCCTTCAACTTCATGCCTAGTTTATGCGAGGCTCTGTGTTTTATGGCTAGGCGTTGTTATAGCCACCAGCAGTCCTTTCACAAAACTAATTTTTTTGCTTTTTTCGGTGGTTCCTGCCTCCCAACTGCCTCCAAACTCAATGTGGGTTGGGAACGCAAACGACGGGGACAAAAGTGCGTTGGCGTGGTTATCGGCGCGATGCTAATCTGCAGTCGCGTTCGGCGTGGCGCACAGCATATAATAAGTAATAAAACACTCACCGAGCAAGTGGTCCACTTGATTCGGGTTGACTTTATCGAGTTGGCCCTTGTTCCACACGTACTCGGCTTTCAGGCCGCGCTTCTTCTTATCACGCACCCAGTCGTCGATCAGATTGCGACCGTCCAGCCGACGGCCCTCCTCCTTCGTCTGTTCGGGATCGTGGGCTACTTTTGGGAGCCAATGACGTCTGCCACCCCCAAGAATAACCTGGAAAGAAGAAAGCAAATATTTCAATACAATGTTTTACTTTGTAAACCATCTTATAATAGCTATATTTACTTCTCAAATGTCTTTAATAGTGCTTCCAAGCCTATTAAAAATTACCTGCATTTCAGTAGATGTAGTTTGCTGATTCTGAACCTCCTCCACCTCAATAGTTAAGTGAGCTCACTTTCTTATGGCGATTTAAGAATAGTATATGAAACTCTTGGCCCGATATGCCACAACGGGTTTTACACTTAAAATATAATGTTATTGTTAGGTGTTGGCATGAGATGACGCCACGAGACATAATTTTTAAAATTATATAACAAGCTCATCATATTGCCAAACATCGTGAGGTATATGAAAAGGCCTTAACTATTCAAAAGAAACCATATGCCTCTATGAACATGGTGAGCACGATCTTCCGATTCCAGAGGCCTTTGTGTGCAATTACCCAAGGGTTGTTATTCACGCGTTCACTGTAAATAACATTTCGCGTGTAGCGTTTACTCCAGCAAAATGTATGGACCAGCATTCGCGCATGACTTTGTGCGGCCACAGGCACGGGTACGCCAGGTGTATAATAGATTAACTGCGCATTCAGCGGCCGACAACAAACCCTTAAATTCACCTCTCTCCCAGGCGTGGTGCACAGTTCATGCATCCCCCGATAGAAACGCGGACTGTTCATGGTGGCTGGGTCGGCAAGCATGTGACTGGCGAACTGGTAGGCGAACAGTTTCCTAGAAGAATGATGCGCGAACGTCCGGGAATTGCACGATTCTGGTTTATTCGCGTACCACTTGGGTGTAGGTGTAGCCGTGGCTTGTTGTTATACCATTTTATTTCGTCAATAAATCCCAAACAAATGTCTGGTAATTTGGTTTATGTGCAACTCGTTAAAATAGTGATCGCTATTTTAAGTTTAACTAACTGTTTATTGGTTTCCTTAATTCAATTGGTGCACTAACTAGTTATACTTCGCCAGTTCTGGAACCTTCTACTCATTATTACAGTTTCCTACCAATAGGTAGGGACAACAAAACAAAGAAAACTTTAATACTTCTAGTTTTTTGCTAGATGGAGCGATCAACAAAAAACAGACAAGCAATTTTTAAACATATAGAAATGTGTTATTGTTAAACAACATAAATTTATAACTATTAATTCACGGATTAAATTCATGAAAAAATGCATTTAACCACATCGAGAGATCGAGAAGTGCAACGGTATAGGAATTAATAAACGATTTCTGCACTAATATTTCACGGAAATATATAAAAACATAAAAATGATATCTCCTCGCACTTGTAAATATATTGCATTGTGAATATAACTAGAATTAACTGCAAACCAACAGAAATACGAGTAAAGACAATTTCCACGCGCCATTTGCATTTACGTCGTATTTCCAAGTTGTTGGCGGAGAATTGCTCGCGACCACCCCCAAACCATCGCCGCCTCCCGACGATCGTTTCGAGGTCTTAATTGTTTCAAGCCATTTTAATCGAATACCTCTTTTTTCTCAATTCAATTTGCAGTTCACTTCGGAATTCCACGGTCTAGACCACGAATAGATTAACAAACACCATTCACAATTATTTGCATTGGAACTAGCTATTTAATTGCCCATAGTCTCAGATTCAAATACAGACCATTCTCCTCCTTTTTCCAGAATTCTATTTAAAAGGCATCAAAAGGGCGTGAAATAAATGCGGAAAAGAAATGAAAATAAAGGCAACGGAAAAATGAGGCGATACGATTTGTTAATATAAAGAGTGTTTCTATACACTATGGACAATTACGCTATTGGCATTTGTATTAGCCGAAAGAATATTGGATTGGAAATGAAAACACTTTTCTGGGTGGGATTGGGCAAAAAATTGAGAGAACAAGCGACCGAAATGAGTTTGTGGCAATCGGAACCCGCCACAATTGGCAAAAAAGAGCGCTGCGAAAAAAGCAAGCTAGTCCATTATTTTTCCACGAATTATTCGAGTGAAAGTCCGGAAAAGACAATTTAAGTATTGTTATTTATGTGCACCCCCCTCTGCGGTGACCAATACCAAAACCGATGCAGGCTGTTGGCGTGTATTTGTGTACCCGAAAGCAATCACACTCGCATCCGGTATAATCCACAAATAATGAAAATGCTTTGTCAATTTAATTAAAAGCATATTTATTTATTTTTCTGTTCGCTTCCAATCAATTCGGAGATCGTCATCTATGAACAGATTTTCAAAGTATTGAACCCATTTTAATTTAATTTTTAGCCGTCTATTTTAGTTAACACCATATTTTATTACTCTAAACCCTTAAATAATTAACTTTTATTACGTATTTTATAGAAGGCACTGTATGTCGCAGCATATGGCTTTGCCGAATTCTGGCACGATTTTTTTTCGGCCAACGTTTTACAACCAATTGATCTTTCCGAGTAATTAAATTTCGACTGTGCGGAAGTGGTGGCGGTGGCGGCGGCTTGCGAAGGGCAGCAATGTCGAATGTATGTGTGCAAAGGATGTGCGTCTATCCGCAGCGTTTTATTAAATTGTCAATTGTTTCACGCACGGCTGATTACCCTACAGCGCGCGTTGCTCAAGCGATTAAAACGTGAAATGCGGAAAATATAACGATACTCTTGCTCATGCGGGCATATTTATGCCGGGCGTGCAGGGCATAAACTACCAAACGCAGCGCTGGCGTTCTGAAATTATTCGTGCTAGCAAATTGCCGAAAATTAAAAATAAGAGCTTTTTCAATATATGAACTGCAAATTGCTTACTTCTTTCAAAATTGACCAATAACCAAACGTTGCTATAATGGCAAATTTTGTTCTTGATATTGGAGGAGAACAATATTATATTTCAGCTTTGAAATTGTTTATATTTGTGAATTCGTGAATACTTAGGTATTGAATTAATTTGACCGAATATAATTGTTCAACAATTGAGAGACTCCCCTTTTTAGTAAAGCCAAGTCGTCTTTGAAGAAGTTTTAGCTCTTAAATACATTTTTATAAAATGATTATGAAGTTAAATATCCTACATTATTAATAGGATAGAATAATATTAAAATTAAAAGATAACATTTCTTGAAATTAGTGTCAACTCCTCCAACAAACACAATTAATCCATAATTCTGCAAGAGCCTCGGTCTCAACCTTAATGAAACACTAATCGGCTTTATATTATTTTGCATGAGATTCAGTTGCCTTTCAAATCTATTTTTTGTAACCATTTTCAATGTGAAACAAGAGTATTATACTAAAAGCTAAAATACGGAATATTCTCCATTTAAAACCCCACAAATGACTTGTTGAGCAGTAACTCTGTTTCTCTGTTTGAATATGTGTTTCAAGTATCATATTTCCATACCTGGGAATAAATAAATACAAATAATTTAAAGTATATTTGAGTATATTATGTATAAACTTATCCTTAATTCGTTAATTTAAACTTTATATCCTTCAATTGAAATTAAACATTGCAAATCTTTAAACCCCGATCATGTATAAACACTATCAACTATAGAAATGAATATACATTTCTCTATAAATGAATATTGATTAAAGCTTCTCCATATGTAATTGTCAATTGCCATATTACCACTATATTTTTCTTTGTTTCGCATAATTTAATTGGCATTATATTCGCTATATTCTGGGAAAAAAGAAAAACTAGGCAACTTCTTGAGCGTTTCCTTACCTCTTAGAGTCAACTAATTGTGAGACCAAATTGACTTGAAGAAGTTTTAAATATTTAATTCTTATTTTATAAACGTTGTGATTTTATTAATCTGATAGAAGAATATTAAGACGAAAAAATAACATTTCTTGAAATTGGTGTCAACTCAACAAGCATAATTAATCCATAATTCTGTTAGAGTTCCTGACTCAACCTTAATGAAACACTAATCGGCTTTATATCATTTTGCGTGGGTTGCTATTTAAATCAATGTTTTGTAACCATCTGCAATGGGAAACAAGAGGATTGCACTAAAAGCTCAAATATGAAATATTGCGCATTAAAAACCTCACAAATGACTTGTTACTCCTCTCTCTGTATCTTTGTTTGTATATATGTTTCAAGTATGATATTTCCTTGCCTGGGAATAAATAAATAAAATTATTAATAGCTTTGAAAGCTTTGACGTATAAAATGTTTAATCCTTAACGTAGTCTTAGATTATTTAATAAAACATGTTTGAGAATATTGTATACCAAACAGAATCCTTAATTAATTTATTATACTTTATACACTTTAATTGAAATTAAAAAAAAAAAACTTTATGTGAGTTTTCATAAATGAATATCGGTGTTTTAATATTTTCTTCATGGAATGTATAATCATAGTTAACACCTGAAAAAAAGAGCAAGTCAATCAATTTTTCAGACCACGAATGACTCATATTAAACACTTATAAGCCTCTAATTAAAATTGTTTGAGTTGTCCCTACATTTCATATATTAATTATGTTTCTATGTTAAATTTATCAAATCATCAACACTCTCAACTATGTAAATGAATGTACATTTATTCATAATTGACTATTGACTAATGCTGTTCCACATATTATTGTCAAATGCATATTTCTGCTTTGTTGCGTACCAACAAATTTCGAATACAGAATTTGTAATTAAAATTGGGGCCCAGATTCACTAATATGTCACCTTTTACAATGTTTATCTAATAATTCATGTGCGTAATACTCGTTTGATGTGCTTGTACTCTGAAAACATCTGCCTTTCGCGCATGTAAATATAAATAGTTTGACATACCACTGAATTGTGAATGCACTCACAACGCGCTTTAACAAAAATGTATATTTGAAAATCGGTCAGGATCGATTGGGCTGTCGAGTCCGCGACGATTGCCAATTGTAGTTTGTTGGATCGCTCGCCGGTGAGTAACGAGCGTTATTTATAGGTGTTTGTATTGTTGCATTGATGAAGGGTATTGTTTCTGTTTTTCGTCAACATTAAATAACTGCATAATTTTACGTTATGAACTATGATTAATGGGGATAAAGTATATTTTATTTATATTTGTTCAGAATATTATAAAATATTATAGATATTGTTGGTCTGGAGTTAACTACAAAACCTAGCTACGCAAATTTGTTAGCGTTTCTTATGGGAGGTGAGTTTTCGAGTGTAGCAACTGTGATTTATATGTGCTGCTTATTTTTAGATCACTCAGGTCAGTACAAATGTGTAAGTCTGCGATTTCTGCGAATTTCTTCGCATCCAGGTGTATGTCAGGTGTATCCTATGTGGAAGGGGGGGGGATTCCTGGAAGCATGTTGGAAGTGATTGTATAGGAATGAAAGAAGAGTGGGCGCGTGATTGCCAGGGGAAAAAGAGGAGTGAAAGAGTGGCTGAGTGAGGATGGAAGGGGGGTGAACGTGATAACAAAGCGGAAGGAAACAGCGCGGAATGGACGCCTACCTACCATCAACTACGGGGAGGCGTCAAATTGAAGGCACCTAGGGAGTGAAGGAGGAAAACACCGGACAGAAGGAGTCCGGAGTAAGGATAGGGAGTGAAAGTGCAAAAGAACCTTAGCGGGTTTGATTATTTTTTGATGAAATGGTATTTATTTAATCAATTTTTGTGTGATAGTATTTAGTTTTACTCGTTACTTATTATAATGAATATATGTAATGGAATGGGAGGAGTGGAGTGGAATGTGCCAATAAAGGTTGTCTACTGTATGTATATCTTATTAATCTAACTTTCAATATTATCTTTGAGTAAACGAAACTGTTTCGTTAAAATATGTAAAAATTATGGTAATTTGGAAGGCAGCGGGAAATTGTGTATAAATTGTTGGATGAATTTTAATGGCCGTCGAATGTGATACTTCCTGTTAGCGTACAAACGTCGCGATGAAAGCCCCTAGTCGTATTTATGAGCACCACACGCATTTCGCTCTCTCTCCCTGCTAAAACGGGGCACAGGAATAGGCATCAATGAAAACTGGATTTCCGTAATGGAAGTTTTCAACTATGAATCCGATTGATAACGATTTCACCGTCGCATTTGCCCATACCCCTCAACCATCAGCTATATATCCACCTCTCTTAGCAATTCCCAGAAGATCCACTTTTTCTGCTATAAATTTGTTATTCCGAATTTTATAGATATCATAAAATATTACTATAGCAATTCGAAAAAGCTCGAAAATATGAGGTACTCGTGATCATTTATGATATATTCTTGATGAGATATTTTTGATGAGATTTACATTGTTGTTATTATCCATTTGTTTGAACTGTAATTAAAATGTAGTAATTCACGGTTGTCATGAATAGATAATATTGAATTAAAGAGCAATCGATTTGGGAATTGTTGGAGTGCACTATCAAAGTTCGTTTCAAATCCTCTAATATTGGTATTCCCAGTTGTGATACTTCATTATATAGAGGTCCGTGCACAATGGATGACCGAAGAGTGACAACCCTTGAGGTAACCACCAGAGAATAACCGAGTGAACGGTTTAGAATTGTGCAAGCCCTCGATAACGAAAAGCATCGACATCGACTAAACCTACCCTAGGTTGATGCATGTTGCGGTCAAACAATTGCACAGTGTTAATACCCAGACATTGCGCGATTGCACAGCACAAAACAGCATATTGCTAATTAACGATGATTCCAGCTGTTTAAATCTAACGAGCTGGATGCACATAGTGTAGTTTTACCGTATCTGACCAATTAACCTACCGTGCGTAACGATTACCGTAATAACGAAATAAACTGTTTTTTGTGCAGCCGGAAATAAAGCAGTAAACGAGTAGAAAATAGTTAATTGCATGCTGTGGTTATCGAGGCTTCCCCGGGTTAATCTCTGCGTGTGGGGACTGTGGTTAGATAGCACGTGGAGAGGTTATGTGGATGGTTTGTGCAGTGATGCATAAAGGTATTTTGGGGGATGTGTTGAGTGGGGGCAATATAGCCGTCCTGCCTTTGGTTACCCAACGCATTCCACTCAAGTCTTTGATGTGCTCTTGATGGCTGAAATGCTTTGATCTATTTTCTTATAAACAAGCTTCCAACCACTGAAGTCGCCACACAATTAGCCGCCGGCCCTGTTACTGCAGCGTACTTCAGCGAGCAATTCTAAAAGTAATCACTTTTCTAAAGTGGCTTAGCTATTAATCAGCTTGTTGATTTACTCAAACGATGGAAATTCAAACATGGAGGGGAAACACTTTAGCGGTTTGCATTGAATAGACGTCAAAAATTGCTGAATAGTTCCGGTTATTCGCCATGCGGAAACTTTCGGCTCCAATGGCTAGTAAGAACTTGAAAATTGCGGCAAGTAATAGTCCCTAAAGTCCTAATCAACGGAGTGGGCGTTGGCGAACCGACTTCTTGCGAAGTCCCTTCACACCCGTAGAGTTTACTGAGTTGATGTTCGTTTAGCTAACGCTTCAGCGTCGTTTGACGCTAAATACGCACAAACATGTTTGGTGTAACAACTGTGGGAGGATCTAAAGTTTAGTTTATTAAGTGCAGGGATCGTTTACCAACCGTGCAAGTTGTTAGACAACTATAATTAACCATAATTATCCAATACCCTGTTAGTTCAAAGACAGCCTACGTTACATACGGAAAATGCTAAATCTCAAACTTTGATATATGCGTATCCCTTTAATAATTATTGAAACACTAACATTCCTCTTTCAAAGGTATCTAAAGTATACCTTCATGCTTTGATTGCGAGATGTATGCGAGATATGGCGTTATAATTTAAGTTTGTCACCCTGCGCCCTTCGGGTGTCGAGGACATCTTAGCTTAAGTTCCGGTTGCGTAGGGGTCCTACGCTACATAAGTTCTCTTCACAACACTGCTTTGTATGTTCGCGTAGTCGTCACCCACATATTGTACAACTAACAAATAAACATTTTGTTAACTGAAAATGTGTGCATCATTTAACATCAGTTGAGTGAGCGAGTAAGTAAGGCCCTGTTAGATCAGACCCCGCTTTCAAAGCGGGAATTAATACCTGGATAACAAAACCGCGACAACCGCATAACAGTTGGGTTGCCTATACTATATAACGAAATTTGCTAAATCAGCGTTTCTGAAACTTTAATTTATTCGTATTGCTCTCATTATTTGTCCAGTAGTAAGTGTTTTCGATCAATTCATTCTGTTATTGCTAGACGTATTTACATCGTAAAATAGAGAAAATCCAGAAGATATAAATATTTTATTCTTACTACTGCTATTTAAAAATAGAATTACTCCAGTAATTTTAGGTTGAACTTTTAGTAGCCCCTCAAAACATTTTATATTTACTGATATTGTTCCTGGTTCGTTGGGAAATTCCTCGGAAATTCAAATGTTTACATTCGAGAAGGAAACGACGGAAGCTGGTTATATGTTTGAGTTCTAGGGTGTTGGCGCACAACAACGGTAGTCTAATTAAGAATTTGCCCGGTGAATTATAAAGTTTCCGCATCGTAAACACACAATAAACACGAAATTTGCAAACACCGCGGTGTTTGCACACGCACCGAGAGCTCCAACCCGTATTGCCATACGCGCATTGAAGGCAGCCCACACCTCTTCGGCAAGATGGAAGCAGGTACCAACATTCCTGCTCTGTTCATATACAATTCATCAAAGTTTATGAATCGCTCTACTTCAGACGCGCCGACTTTCGTGCAATTTCCACAATTGAAATATTTCAAGTGGAAAATACCAACGAAAGTTGGTTATTAAAACATACTTAGCATATTCTGTCTATATAGTTATATCTAAGGTAATGTGAAAATGATGAATTTTCAACAAAGGCTGAAATCCTTGCTGTAATGTTTGATATCATTGAGTTTATCTAAAAACAAATTCTTTTCAATGCAGCAGCAACGACTTTCGTTGGCAGGAGAATCCGCTTGTAAGTTCTGCTTCCAGCTTGTTTGTGGATTCATTATACTGTCGCCAACAGTGTGGCACTATGTCACTATTAGCGGAAGCGGTCGACTCATGCCCCCCGCTTTGCGTTCTATTCTGATCATATTCGTGCTCGCCACATTCCACATCCCACCCGACCCGTACTCTCACCGAAAGTTTACGACCACTGGCTGGTTATTCTCCCAGCCAGAAAGTGCACCACCGAAAATGTTTGGGTGTTTTAAGAGCGGCGAGACGATGGCCGTGTGACGATAAATCCCATCGGATTCTGGGTTCTCGTCACCGCCCCGCTGAAAACGAGCTGGGAAACCCAAGAAATGAACTAAGATTCGCCCAGGGGTCCTGAACATGTTCGTACACCTTGAGTTTTGTAAAGTTAAGTATGATTAATTAAGAAATAAACTTTCCTGAAGAACTCCTCCCTTTTAAACATCTCCGATCAGATTTAAACTGCAAATAATTTGTTCTGGTTGAATAGCGTTCTCTGGGATCCTAAGGGACACGATTATAGAACATTTTAGAAAGCACTGCAGTATCCTTAAACCATAGATTCTCACATCCTCTGTCTGAAGCTGGAAGCTACCAAACCTGCCGAAAGACGCCGAAAGCAACCCAAGAGTGATGCTGTTCTTGGGGCGTAAGTAAACTGCGATCTTTCTTCTAGCACACCTAACAATTTATTTTGCACAAAGTAAAATCAAAGAATGCGAAATGTGCCACGACATGGGGAAAGTTTTTCCAGCTACAAGCGAGAACATACGGGCATTCTGCAGACATTAGAGGCAAACAAAAAACCTGCTCAATTTTTTAAACTCTTTTTAAACCTCGGCGCCACGAGTTTGATGTGGTTTTGTTGGAGGTTGGGTAAAACGGAGTTTTTCTCCGTCTGTGTCTGCGACCAGAAAGTGGTTAATGCGGTGAGGCGGCGCGAGTGAAAGAGAGAGTCGATTAAGTGCATTTCCGCGGCGAGTGGGAAATGTGAGGAGGAGTGGGCGCGGCGCGACGCGAGAAAAGCAGGGAAATGCATGGCACACGATTCAACGATTCCCAAACGTGTACGTGCTTTCTATGACCTGCATTCGGATAGTTTGTGAGCCACGATATTGCGCCCTTCGCAACGGTGGCGCTGCTGCACGCGAGACGGTGCCAACTCTCTCTCTAATTATATCTAATCGCGTTATGAATTTGCATAATTAGCGGAGCAAGCCAACTTGTAGCTGAACCTCCGCCTCAACCCCGCACCAAAAACTTATACTGAGTAAATTTACAATTTGCAGAAACAGTAATTATCTGTCAGAAACTTTCCAACTTTAAAATGCTTTGAAATGATGAAAAGCCTTTACTTAAAGAGAATTTGAAGTTCCTGCAAACAAATTTGCTTACTTGACGAAGGATCATCAAAGGGAATAGAATCTTAAATTGTATCGAAAAATATTATGAATGAGTTAGCGAAATCTAAAATAATTAAAATCAGAGAAATTCTTGATTTCGACAGATCTACAAGGTAAATCTACCAAATTCGTGCCAGTGCTATGAGAACCCACAGTAACAACATCGTCGTCGTCTTACTTAATCGCATTCGTAATTAGACGCTTTTGTTCCAACTATCAAAGTCACATTCGCACCGCATGTTCGCTCTACACGTATGGTTAGTACTCGTATGTAAAGTTAACTTCCGACCGACGACGCCGTCGACACACGGTCCCACCATTCACCGATATCAAATGCGATAAGGCTGCTTAAATACAGTTCGCCATCGTTTCATGGGTGTGCCGGAGGGGCGCATAATTTCACAGCTGACACCCACGCTGCTGACACCTATAGGAGCAGGGTGTTCGGCAGGCGACATAGAGCGAGAGTAGGGTACAAGAGTGACACTTACGTTGATGTTGCGACCGGGATCGTTTTCAATCAGCTGGCGTGCTAAATCCTTGCAGGATTTTCGCGCTGCCGGTGGTACTTTCGAGTCGTCCTCCCAGTACCTCGACGGCGAGTGGCCGTAAAGCGCTGCAGGCGTCGCATGCGTTATCCTCGTGTTGGTGACTATTCCGGTGGCTTTTCCTGTGGGATAAAGGAAAAATGATTAATTTTACAAATGCTCATAAATATTTATATACAACTGTTATTAAAATGTAATTTAATTTTCTGAATTTACTGAAACGGTGCTGAGGCGTTTGAGGGAATTAGTTTATTGTTGTAATATTTTGTAAGTATAGCTTTTATTATACGGTAAACTGCCTTTTCGTAAGTACTTCCTTTCCTTCACTTCCGTAAAAACAACGAGTAACTGTCAGTTCTATATATTTTGCAACTTTCCAGCTACGTCCAAGTAGCTTGATCCGACCGGGCGCATTCATTTCTCTCTGTTGATTAATATAGTTTCGCTCGGACCTAGCGCGTTCGTTCCGCTACATAGATTGATGGTAGACATGGTTATTGATAATGACTAACATTGTATATTGTTCGTTAGAACCGTACCCAAACAGACACTGAGAATTTTTTCTCATCCTAAATATGTTTAATCTTAGTTGTCTTCATATAATTTTACATAATTGCACTAAATTAATTCCTAAATTTGATAAATCTACTTAAATAAACTCCTAACATTTCATAATCAAGCTAAATTTAATCCAACTTAAGTTGTTTGAATAAAATTAAATATACATAATGGAACCTGACATTCTAAGCATCGAATGTACCTTTAAAAATATCTGGAAACGAACCTTTAAAATAAATTGAAAGGATCCTAACAAAAAAGGATAATATATAAACGAAGTTAGCATATTCAAATTTACTTTTAGGGACTAAACGTATTCTGAGAACATGAAACCTCTGTAAAACTTCAAACTATTAAAAAGTGACCAACAAAATGTGAAACAATTGGTATGCATTTGAAAGTTCTAGAAGTTCCTAAACCGGAAATCCCAGAATAATTTGAAGAAGTAATTCTCCCTGAAAGCAATTCGTAAATTATGCTACCATTTTCCAACTTGCTTGAGGAAAAGTAGGCTTTTATTTGGAAGTCAAATAACGTACGTTACATTTTCAAGTCGAATGAGGCAAAAAGAAGCACCCCACAATGGACTACAGTTCGTCTATTTCCGGCTACCCTCTCTCCCCATTCATACATACACACATGATGCGTGCTTACTTTAAACTCACTTCTTTTAGCCTTTTATTTCTTTACCGCCTTACTGCCATCGCTAACGAAACGAACATTTGGCCTAAAACCTCCCAGAAAATCCAAAGCCGTGATTTCCAACGCTTAAACTGAAACCTGAAACCCAACTGCAGTGCCATCGCGCGGTTTGTATGTCTGTGCGAGGGGCATGGGCAAGCAAATCTAAAAGCCAAACCGGGATAGATATAAACTAATGGCCGATCGTTATCTCTTAGTCATTTAAAGCGCCGCGATCGTTTGCGCGCTGGGACGCTTTTCGTTCGCCTTCTGGTACCGAAACTAGGATAAACTAGGCATCCAAGTAAAATCAGTGCCGAGGAAACTGGTTGGCCGGGATGAGGAGAGTTTCGAGGGGAAAAGATTGAGGTTTGAAGGGAGCGGATGGTATGTCGATAGTTGCCAGAAAACGAGGAAAAGTTGCGCCGAAAAAAGCTGAGTTTTATTTTTCGGCTGGTTTAATTTGTTCTTCATCAGATTCACGTCGGCTAAGCAATGCAAACTGAAACTCCTTTTGGCTATGGGGAAGGAAGGAAGAAAGACAAACTTCATTTTAGTTTGGAAACTAAAAATTCTATAGATGATGAGCTTGAATTTCAATTCAATTAATAAGTCGTTTTAATTAAAAGTTTTGTGGGTGCCAATGTAATTTATTAACTAATGTAATCTTGTTTACAACTTCACTAACTAGATGGGGTTAGTTTTAAGTAAGGGTCAAACCTGATTCCTGGGCCCAATCAATGAGAGATGATACTCTCGAGGAGAAGCTCGAAAAACAATTCTCAAATTTTCCACGCGAGTCTAGGCCAACTGTTTCGAAGTTCGTTTTCACTCCGCACATTAATGCAGTTGCACAGGCTGAAGATTCACCAATTTGGGCATCCATATTATAAGTCTGTAAAGAAAGAAATAAGTTTAATACCATTTAACTAAAAGTCATATTTTAAATAAAGGCCATGACTGAGTTTTGACCTTCAGATTTTTGAAATGATTTCAATAACAACATATGTCTGAATTTCTATACAACATCGAAAAATAGGGAGTGAACTTTGGCTTTGTAGCATTTCAGTGTCGACTGTGTAACTTAATTGGACCGGGTGCGTTCATTACTCGGCATGTCTTGGCTTTGGACACGCATATGAAAACACATTGATCTGACCGAGCGCGTTGACTATTCTGCATTTATCAGCAGCTGACTTGGTTTCTGATGAATAAACTATCTTTAAAGAGATGTAAATTGTGTAGTCTGTAGTTGTAGAAATTTAAAGGGTATTTGACTCCAAAATTAGTTCACATTTCCTAAGAGAGGTAGCATCACACGCAATGAAATGAATGGGATAGAAACAAAAAGTAGGATTTCAAAGGTTTCTTAGTCTTTTATGTCACAATATTCTCCACAATTTTTATAAAATAATATGAATACTGAAAATAATATAGACAATTAGCAATACACGTTGTTTGAACTTTAACGTTAGCTCTTCAACTAATAATTTTTAAGTTTTTATGAGCTTTTTAGTAATCATTACGGTGAAAAAGGAGGCTCATTAAACTAATGATGAAAGAACGTGGTATATAAAACTTTATCAAAAAGAAGACGCATATCCTGCGGTGACTTGGCGGCTGCGATGGGGCGGTAGTAAAATTTATATAGACGTCACATGCATCCACGCCGCCTAGCAGGAAGCACCACATTCCCGTTCAGCAGGTTTTCGCGCAGCCTTTCATCATATTTCTCAGCGACGCTTCCTCTTCGCTTGCCTAAGAAACGCTGCCAGAATAAATGAATGCATGAATGCAGGCGAGGACGGCCTGCATCAACCGCCCATCCAGTACCCAGCCAGAGAGTGTCTAGGACCCACTGACAAGCAGCATCGCCCGACACTTGCACACAGCGTCAAATCCTGCGCCGCATAATGCCGCCGCGTTGCTCACACGCCGCTCGTAATTAACTTAAACTATTAATTACTTTATTGTTTGCGCGCGCTGGAGTGACGGTGGCACGTCGCCGCCATCGGTTGGCCCGTGGGATGGGTCTGCCGCCTCCAAGCAGGTTTTGACGTTTTTGGCATTTTGACGGACGCAAACTTTCCGAACTGTATTTATCTTCAAGCGCGCGCAGATGAAAATTGATTAATCACGCAATCTGCACACAATTAGCTAACAGCTCTTGCGATAATTTGCAATCAGTTGATGCGTTAAGTTCATTAAATCTGTTGTAACTTTTCAGACGTATAGTTTTTTCTTTAATTTTAGACGAATTTCAGATGAATTTTTAATATTAATGTTCACTTGGAACAGATAAAAACAAATACTGGGATTTTATGGGAACCTTGGCATCGTGATTGGTCGGAATTGACGCAAAGAACAGGCGTCAATTCTGTCAATGCTACGAAAGTTAGACAACTTCATACGTACAGTCTCGTTTATGACATGTAAAGACTGCTATTGTAGCGCCATCTATTGGATTTTTCCAATAACTAATACTCAATCATATACTCTTATTTCTGGCCTCTGGCCATTTTTTTCAGATTTCTAAAGAATGTAATCAATAAATACGAAATTCTGGTTAAAATTATACTTTCCATCCGCTTCGGTCGGTTGTCGCATTTTTTCCTTTTGGAAAATTTACATAATACACACTGATTATCTTGCTATTTCGATGGTGGCCGTCTTTGTTTGCTTGCGAATTGCATATTTTAATGCCGGATGAATGCATGCATGATGGTAACGCATCATGGGAATCGCTAATGACGTCGCTGTGTATGGTAATATGGGACGGATGCGTGTTTCAGGGAGTATGCGCCCACATTTCGCTGTCCTGCGACATTTATTGTGTGAGTTATTTTTATGTTTGTCGCCGGGAAAGTTTGCCTTATACTCGCGGAGGACACGCGCCGAGAAAGAAAAAAATGTCCAGGGCGAACACGTATAGGGAGAGGACTTTCGTCGAATTGCAAGTTTGCAACAACCATTTTTTCCACGCCCGTTTCTTGCACGTATTCTCGAGAACGGCTCATGCGGAAAGCGGGAAAGTAACGCGAAGATTGCGAAATCTTTGCTTACGTAACTACGTGCCTTGAGAGCCAAGCCACCGCGGGGACGCAAATAATTTTTAATGTATTCCGTCTATATTGTGTACTTGATGAAATTTCTACCTTTTTTAAATATTTTTTTCATTAGTTCCTAATTTTTGGATTATTATCGTGCGTCAGATTTAAATATAAGTATTTTTTACACTCATTGTTCACCAAATACGATGCCACTTTGAAAACTTATTTTTTACTCTTCGAATATTAATACATGGATATATTATAAGCGAAACCTCATTTACCAAGTCAAAAGATAGAATAAAAAGGATAAATAGAAAATTGTAAATATAGCTCGAACATTCACTATTAGATGCCATCAAATTGCAAATCTCTTAATGGAATCTTTAGTGGTGGGGATGGATCTACAAGCTGCCAATATATACTACTTAATTTCCTTGTTATTTATACGGTTGTCTATCTTAAAGAATGTTTTTCGAAATTATTAATTCAAAAGTTTCACAAGAGAATAAGTCATCATTCATTGACGAGTTTATTTATTATGTGGCCGCAAATTATTTATCTGGCCAAACAAATTTCTAGACTTCATTCCAGGTATTTTATATTTCGCTGAAATGAACAGCGTTGACATATCATCGTTGGTACTCCATGATAAAAAAAACTTTCCCAAATCTAATTACGTTTATTTGGTATTCATGAAATACAAGCCCAAAACCAAACTTTCCTCAACTTTTTCCCAATCTCACCTACCACTACTTACCCAATATTACTCATTTTTTGTACCTTCGCCACAGCAGGAAGCATTTAAAACATTTGCATCTCTCCCGTGATACACATTTCAATATAGCTGAGGTAAATCCACACGGTGCCAAAAAAAATCGAAAATGTTATTGAAAAAAGTTTTAATAAAATAAGTCGTGAGCGGCATAAGTATCGTAAAGTCTCCGCCCAACTTCGCAGAAAGTTTAAATTTTATGAAAAACTTTGCCATGGAAATAAAATAGAACGTTACAATTTAATCTCAGGTTCTTCAAGCCAATATGTCTTAAGATTAGTTTATATAAGTGCCCTATGATCAGTTTATGGAAGTTTCCCGCGCATGGCATAATAAACTATTAAAGTTTTCAATCTCAAAGTGTATTTTTTCATTACTCATCCGTTTGTGGCACGTCAGAACTGCATCTTTTCGATCTTCTTAACATAATCATGTAACGCTATAATAACCTCCATTTGGCAGCGAAACGAAGATGAATGGACCTTCGTTTAGCTGCCGAATGGAAAGCAGCGCACGATTGAGGTTATGTCGATGTTTATGTTTACGTATTAGCGGATCCATGTCGGCGCTATAATTTCACCGATTATTAATCGCTGCGAGATTGTGTGGCGAGTCGGGGCTGAATGGGGGCCATGGTGTGGGCAGTTTTGGAGAATTTTGAGTGTGGTGGGTGGATAAACACCCGGCGCATCCACCATAAATATATCGGCGTGTTCGAAGTTTGTTGGGGGTGGGATGGCGCGACTCGTTCCTATCGGATGCGCGTGTAAATTACGATGTCAGCTCCCGGTAATATATTTACTCGCCGCCCTGACGTACGCGGTGGGACAGCACGACGAGATCACATGAAAAATAGTTTATCGTCGCTGCATCACCGCAGCACGCTTGGCGTATTGGGAGGCGGTAGTGCAAGAACCGCACGCGTCAAACAATGGCCCAATGCGTTATTTTTCATCATTAATAAAATGTGTTGAAAAACTTTGATGGGAACTTGATGCCTTGGTTTTTCATACTTGCGTTCTTCAAAGAGGAGAGGGTGAATATAAAAAAAGGAGTTTTCAAGGAAGGTATATTATAAATGGAAAAGTTTGCATAATTGCAACTGCTTATCCGGGACAAATGCCAGTGAAATATGTCTGGGATTCATATGTGGCACCTTAGGATTCACATGTACAAACGAAGTAATACGTAAGATTGAATTGACAAATTCATGTAATATCATTTAATATTGTATATAATCGTAGGGCCGGATTAATGAAAGTTTTTTAAGTAAGCATTAAATTGCCATCAAAAGTATTCAAGATTAAAGTAGCTGAGAAACATATCGAAAAAAAAAATGTTGACTGCTAAATGAGGTTCCTCTCTTAAAAGCAATCATGAAAGATAATCTGATTTCAAAGCACGACACTGATTCAAGTTAAATTGATAGAATTTTAACTGTAAATAAACCGGAAATGAAACAAAATTTCCTTGTAGGTTTTTAAATAGAATTCAAACTCCCATGTGTACTACAAAAACATCATGAAATAATAGAAGGTGTCAATAAACATTTTTCACATAAAATAAAATTCGCGACTTACATTCCAAAGATTATTAGCATTAGAAAAATGTACCGTACAAAATGCTCAAGTTTCATTCTCTCATTCTCTCTCCCTCTCTCTCTCTATCTCCCCCCCCCTATCTCTCTCTTTCTCTCCGACATTCTCTTTTTACAGAAAATTAGTATTACAAGCACTTTTATGCAAATGAAAAGCACGTAATTCGACCAAGGTACCTTGACACTGATATGATTAATTCCGGTCCACAAAAGTGTGATAAATCAATGCGTTTTTTGGCTCAAGGTATATGATTAAAAGCACAAAAATGGGCAGATCCTTGCTACCTGCTTCTTGCTATACTTATAATTTATAACCTAATTTCTAAGCTATTACCGAGATTGTAATATCATTTCGGAGATAATTTATATTCTCCTTATTAAGATTTTATATATTCTCTTTTTTGATTTAAAGCTCTAAAAAAATTGATAAATGACGGTCTCTGAAAGAATGTTTAAAACGTGTATAAATTTACATAATTTAATTTTAATTAAGTCAAAATCTATGATTTACATATAAAATATTGCGAGATTTGGAATAAACAAATTGACATGCAGGTTAACGCATTTTAATTAAATAACTTTAGTGGTTTGTTGTTTTTTGATTAAAACATTAAATTGGTTTAACGTAAATGAAAAACAAATGGCTGTGCATTCATAATTAACGAGAGCAAAATTAAATGTTATTTTATTTCAATTCACTGTGTTTGAAAAGTGTTTATTGATTGAATTCCGTGTAAATCAAAAGCAAATAAAGTTTAATTTGAAAAAATATTGAGTTAATAGTGCTAGTTATAGTATATCGATATGAGTAGGATTGTGCGACAATTCTAAATAGTCACTATGCTCATATAAAGTATATGTGGGAAGTAATATTTGATAGCTGAATGAAGCAGTGGTTGGACAGTGTATGCTTCGTCATCTCGTTTGATAATGCCGGAATTACATTGCTCAGAACGGTGGAAATAAACGGAAATGTACTTCGGCAACAAGCTGCAATCTTGGGCATTTGCATTTGGGTAACCTGCTGCCGCACGAACAAATTTTGCTAGTTACTAAGACTTCTGCACTTTTGACCGAAGTTTGGACGTCGGACTGCAAGTTGCAAGATGGCGCCGTTGCAATCGGACCGGAGGCAGGATGTGGCGCGGATGTCGAGTGGAAATTGTAAACGAAATGCAAATGTAATTCGACCGTAAGAATATCGCCGTATCTTCACCCGTTGTGCCCACGCGTGTGGTGAACGCCACGCTTTTCTGGTGGAAAACTCGCCCGTTCTATACTTCTATATTTGCGGGACTTGTAACCCCTCGAATGCTTTCGGCGGGGAAAGCCTCAAAAGCGCAGTGTTCCAGGGCGTCGCGTCGAGTGGCATTGCCTGCTTTTCGGCGAGAGAAAAGCGAGCCTGGTAAGTGAAACACGTTTTAATCTAATTTTCCTTGCTGCGAACGTGGCAAAGAAACACGTCGCGTCATAATTTCACATTAAAATGTACTTTCCAACGCTCCACCGACTACCAATGCGTGCCGGCAGCATTTCTTTTTTTATCTTTTCCTTCGTAATTTCAATTAAGACATTAGCTCTTAGGCTTTTTGCTTCTACTTAGATTGGCTAGGGTTATTTATTGTTTTAATAAAGACTATTGTGGTATTATTGATTTACAATTAGTAGAAGGTACTTAGTTTTGCTATCTATAGGAACACAATGTAATAAACTAATATACCCCTGTTGTAGATCATAATTTAAAGGTCCTAAGGTAAGTGGTTATACTAAAGCGAATGCAAAAAAGTGAGTGACAGATTTCTATTTTCCTATAACTACAAAAAATGTATTTTTGGTCCTCAGACTTGGCCATCGACCATACTGGTCCTTCAGTCTGGATTTACAATTTTATTGCTTTAATGTATTCATATTATTGTGATTGTGATGTTGTAGTTGTATGATGTGTATTGGATGTTGTGGGTTGCGCAGATTTGTGATTGTTGACTTGAGTGTGATTTTTTGAAGAGTGGCTGAGCTCTTAATGTATGGATTAATGTGATTTTTTGTGTATTATAATTGTCAATAATGGGTGCCCACCCCGGGGACATGAACCCCGTCCGGCTCCGTGGTAAGCCGAAGCACTACCGACTGTGCCTACACAGGTAGGCCTATAAATAATAATATAAATAATATATAAATAATAATCTAACAATGACAACACTAATATATCTGTTTGCCACAACTTAGGGTAATTTTAAAACAGAAAATTAAACCATTATAAAACGTATAAATAAAAAACTAATGTATCCAATTTACTCCATAAAATACCACCAATAAATGAACAGAAATATCAAAATGTGTTATTTTCTCTATGTTCAACCGAGATTGAAAAACAATTTTAATTAAAATCTCCGATTTATGCAGTCCAAACTTGTTTTGTCTACCCACTGTTTTTTGTGCACTTCTGTGGCTGAATTCAATTTGTACGCCGTTTTGTGTCACTGTTTTCCACCGCCCCCAAACCAACAATCGTAGAGATTTCTGCAGCCAGATACTTTACGCGCTTTCCGCTATGCTTGTCTAGTTTTTCACGCGCGTATTTCACCGACAAAAGCGCGCTAGAAATGGAAAACACGCCGCCGCCGAGCCACCCACGATTCCACAAACTTTGGAAAATATGCCCGGCGAAAACTTGGCTGCGATTCAATAATCCTCTAAAATTCTATGTTTTACTTTACATAAGTTAAAACGTTTTTCGACATTTAGATATTGAAATGATATTTTAAATACAAATATTGAATATTTAAAATTTGTGAACCTTGTGAATTTTGTGATGAAAACAACAACATTTGTAGGCAGTAAAAAATACATTTTCGGCGTTTGTCGGACGAAGCATTCGACGCTGTGTCGATGTTTGTGCACGTTGTATTTCGCTGCAATCGTTGCATTCCGCTTTTGTGGTTGGCGGCAACGACGCAGCGGGGCCGGCAGTCGTGATGAGCGTTCGGCGCGTTGAACTGCGATTAGCAAAACGCCCGTTGGGGAAATGGTCGGGATCAAATCCGGGGGCTGATCTGCGTCGGTTTTTGTTCGCAATGCCTTCATTTTTGCTCGTGTTTGTATAAGTCGCGACATTTGCATGCTAACCTCGAAATTCGTGTTCGCTGAGTTGGGATTAGTAATCGACGATTATAACTTTTCCGTGTTTGAGGAAAAATAGTACAACAAGTGTTATTATAACAACGTAAAGTTGGATAAATTGATCTCATTCCTAGTAGTGCACAGTTTTCAAGGGTAGTCTACTTATTCTACATGTATACCAATTTTCATGCAATTTTGAGTGGTCGAGTACGGAGACTCCCCTTGTTAGAGCAATTCCCAAAAAGAACTCCACTAGAAGCACCTCACTGGAAGGCCCCGTTCAGATTATCTTCCTAGAAGAGCTCCACTCGGATCTCCTTCCAAGAAGAACTCCGCTTATCTTGTAATAATAAAACATTCACTCTCTAACTATCTAACTCTAACTAGTTTAATATTATCATTGTTACCGTAACCATTCATACTCAAATAATAATACCCCATAGTATTTCTATTGTAAGTAAGATAATTTACTGTTATAATTGAATAGAGCGTGTTTATATGTGCATTAACGGCATTATTGACCTGCCGCCCTCGAAACGCTTGCGCACACTGACTGCTCAGGCGCTCATTATCACAACGTTGGCGGGCTTTAAATAATTGCATGTGATTCGCGGTGCGCCCCACACTGTTTGCAAATTTATTGTCGCACCCCGACGCCAGTAAACACAATCGCTGTCCCAGCACCAAGCACCACCGTCAGGCAAACAGCGGTTTCCCGACTAACAAAATCGGGGAGAAATTCTATTATGCTGATAATAATAGGAATAGTTGATATTGAATCATTCCTCGATTAATATGCAGTGGTATATTTCCTATTAATAGAATTTGCTAGTGTCTGTATTCTATGGACAATTTGCATTTAGATGTTAAATTGATAAATTATGGCAAATTTGCTTTTAATTACTAATTGTGGTTTGCAGTTAGAACAAATAGGTTTGTTCTGTAATTTTATATATTAGGATATTAATGATGTTTTAAATTTTCGATAAATTATAATTTATTCAGCTAGTTCCAATTGATTTACTGCGTTTTGTTATGTCTAAATCCCAGTATGTTCAACCATTGTTTCAACTTTTGGTTGAGTGATATAATTATAAATAACATCGTGTTAAAGAACAATGGTTGTTGTTATATGCAATATGAATAATTACATTGAAAAAGAATTGAATAGAGGTAATGACCATAGCAGTCTAAACTCGGTAAAATCAAACAAAAAAAAACAATGGTTGTTTTGAAGTAGATGTTGCTTTATTCTTGTTCTAATGCAACCCGCATAAAAACTCATTTATCAGGTCAAAAATTAGTGAAAAAGAATTGAATAGATATACGTGAAATAATAAAGAAGATGAGAGGAAAGGAAATCATGTATAAATTTGTAATGATATCGTGGTAAAAGAAAAACTACCTGAAAACTAGACAATTGGTAAATTCAAAATTGGGGACAAGTTTTAATGTCCATGACTAAAATCCTGAAAAAAAAACATAGGAAAAAAGGATAAGGAAACAAACGGAAAGCAAGTCCGAAAGCGGATTCCGACAAAAAAGAACACATAAGGACACATATTCATTATCGAACCTCTTATAGAGTGATAAATATTTAAAAAAATGTATTTAATAATATTAGGATAATATTGAAATGGTAAAATTAAACGTATAGAATGGGGAAAGAATCAAGATGGGTATGGCTTGGAATGACGAGAATCTAGAAAAACAATAAAAATGAAACAAAAACAACATAAAAATTTATATTTACGCTTCCTTTAATTGCTTTTGTTGTTCTAAACTCAAAATTCAAACTGATAATACGAATAAAAAGGCCTACTTTATTTACACCTCGTCGAAAGTATAATTTGTGAAGAAAATGTTTGAAGCGTTAATTATTTTTGATTATGTTTAATCACACAAAAGATAAAGGTAACATACACTTTTGTAAACGGTGAAACAATAACTCGTTTGATATTGATATAGAAAATGCGTTTGGCAGGAATCTCATAATGAAATTCGCTTTGATCTACTCCATAAATCAACAAACATTTTTCGTACCACAGATGCAAATACAATAAAAGCGTTCATTAATTTGTTATTGCTATGTTTGCGTTGTCGCTCTTTTGTTCGGCGCTTGAATGCGTGCCACGCGAATGCAATACATTGCGTTTAAGCTGCTGTAAATATAGCGACCTGTCACGCCATTTATCTTTCAGCGTAATTGCGACGCGAACGCCGCTGCCGTCGCGCCTTTATCGACAAACATATCGTTCGATCATTAATTCGATCGTCGGTGGAGGCGCCGGCTTTCGCCTTGATCACATTGATACGATTTATTACCTTTTGTTACCGATACTTTAATTTTCAAACCGTTATGGTGCAGAGAAATAATTCTTTAAAATCATTTTAATGCTTGATGATGTCTCGGTAAAACTCGATTGGAAAATTTTGGTTCATTTGCCTTCTTGTTCGTTTTCTTTTATTAGAAATTACATAAATTGGATTGCGTTGAGTGGGGTTGACATGGAGAGATAGGTATGATTATCGAAATCAAAAATATCGACGGAACAAATGTCGATGCAAAAATAACGAACGGATCAGAAGCGGTCTGAGAATTTTCTCGTTTTTAGCCGTAAAATTCGAAACTGCATTAAAGAATAGGGGTACCCATTTAAAATTTAAAAGTTACCCCCACCTCACCTAGTGGGGGTGGAATTGGGGGGCTGAGTATACCACGATCATATTTTCCCCATAAAATGCTTACTTTTTATTACCTTCAATTTTTTTGTAGAGTGAATGTTTCTCGAGATATTTAAAGTTTTCACGTTAAAAAACTTACTGTTAAACTCACGGTATAATGTCGACTGTTAAAGGACCCCACAGATTTGCCTGAAAATCGGTATACTTGTCGAGTAAGTCTTGAAAGAAATTTTAAACGAACGACACGGCGCGATGCATATCTCAAGCTATGACCTTAAAAAGAGATTTCGAAAAAATAATTGGGCTTTTTTGCACCTTCACAATATAATTTATACCAGAAAAATACAACTATTTTTAGCCCATAACTGGGTTAAAATACGTGCTAATTTTTTTGAAAAAAACGTATTAACGCATTTTTCTAATTCTTCATCCAACTATGACAAAAATGAGCTGGGAATTTTAGGTATTTCATAATTTGGAAACTTACATGACGTTTATATGGGACATTTTTACGACGGAATTTACTTTTAGTATCACACGGGTCCAGAAAAATTGCGTAAAAATTGATTCAGCAATTTTGGAATAATTTGAAGGTCGATAATTTGTCCTGGCGGAAATAACGACATTTTTACCTCTAGAGGAAATACTCATCCGACATCTGGAACGTCCAATAATTTTACACCGACAATCCGTCGAGTTTCTTAATTTCGACATGCTTGTCTACACCCAAAACACATAATGTTAAAGAAGAAAACAAAAACTATCGAGAATTTATTACCTCACTGTCAAACTCCACTTTTCCAAACTTTATAGTGAAATAAGAAAACTAATACCAAACACTACCTCATCATACCTCTCTTGAATCGTTATTGGAAAATATAAACTCTTGATAGGAACATTTGAGGTAATATAAAAGTGCGACGCCATCATAAAGTGGAAAATATAAAAACGGCCGTAAACAGCACTTTCTTAGCTTTATAGGAGTGTCTTACCTCCTATACAGGTTTGGAAAGAAACGATTTTATCCAGGTTAGAATGGTTTAGACACGTTGTGAATACAGAGTAAAAATCGTAGGTAATTCGATCTGGACTCATTGCAGGAGGTAGGCAATGATCACCTACCTTGGCGAGTGCAACAGCCGGAAATGTATCCCAGGCGAGTTCGTGTTCTTCGCCACGTTTGCCCAGTCGTTGTCCTCGGAGGATTCGCGCCGCCGTCGCCGTCCCCACACCCATGCCATCGCCTACGAAGAGGATCACATTCTTTGCGTGTGGCCGGCGATCCGTTGCGTATTGCAGCCTCTTTCGGATTGCAATACGTGCTTGTTCGTACCAATATTGTTGATCTGAAAATAATAATTATCAACTTAAATTAGTTTAAGCTATCACTTTTGACGGGAGTACCGAGATGCACACGTTTGTTGTAATTTTAATTTTCCATTCCAGTTAATCTCGTTTTGAAATGTTGTTAAAATAATTAACAAGTACGAAATTAATTAAATTTTATGAAATTTACTCCCTATTTTACTTCCCTATTTCTTAAATTCCATTCTGCGGTAACATTGCCAAATGCACCTACAATGAAAACGCCCAGCACTCTAATAACAAGCCTCCTCCAACACACTGTCATAGACTGTAACGCAAGTTTACAGAAAACGGCTGTAAAAGTCCGGGAAAACGGTCATTAGCACGATGGCACATACTCTCCTCTGCGTAGGATCTAATACACGTACTAATAAGCGAGTGCAAAAACCAAGTGACTGGAAGTTACAAAGAGAAACGCAAACGGGTAAGAAAAATGCTTTGAACTTTTCCAGGCGTGCGCGAATGCCAGAAAAGTAGAGTTTTTCTCTTAATTAAAACAATTAGAAAAAAGCGCGTAACTTGAAAATGAATGCAAATCTTATGGTTGTAAAGACAGGAAAATTAAAAACGTGCCCATGTTAATGAGTTTTAAATTAATAAACGCAGAGTATAACAAATTTTAAAGTAATTATTCGAATGAATAATACGGTAAAACCAATGTATTTTCTAATTTATGGTAATAATGAGCGCGTAAAAGTTGGATGTGTGGTAGTGACAAGTACGTGATTAGTTAGTCGTAGTTTTGACGTGGGGGTGAAAATAAAATGACATGTTTATACCCTTCATGAGTATGAATGGGGAAAGAGAGGAAGTTTGAATTAAATCACTTGGGGTTTGACAAGGAATATTCCTGAAAATATTGGTTGTAGTTTCCTAGTATATCTATTCACATTTGGTGTCCTGCTGTTATTATCTTATAAATTTTAGGTTAACTTATGAAACAGTTTGTTAAAATAAATTAGTAATGAAGAAACTTGGAAAGTTTAGGTGGGAAAAGTACCTACACTTTTCTTATCTAGGTAACACGAATGAGACTTAAGTGAGCCAGTAAATAATGTGTCAAAGGACTCAAAACACTTCCTATAATTATAATTCTTCCAACCTATACAACTTTATTTAAACTATATAAACTAAACTAGATAGATGGTTCCAAAAAAAAAAAAGAAATTTGCGAATCGTAAATTTGAATGAGGTTTAAATTACGTTGACGGAAAATCCTTCATAAATTGAAAACAAATATAATTACAAGTAGACAAGTCTTTAATTTGTTTGCTCAACGTGCGTTCTATTTTATTCTAGGATAGCAAGACTCGTGTTTACATTAAGAGGTTATTACTTTCTTTCACTCCTCGGAGGGTTTACACGGCTTCTAAAGAACATTTCGTCACTTAACGATGATGATCACGACGCAATTACTCCCGAAATACCGCACACAGTAAATCTTCCTTTTCGAGTTATGTTAATATATACTTATTCAGTAATTACACCACTTGTGTGAGTAACTATCATTATTCACATCGTGTTAGATGACACCCGCATATAATTCAATCAATTAGTACCATGGATATCTCCATTAAAATGTAATTAACGAAAATATTTGTGATATTTATGGATGATTTGTAAATTATACAAACATACTGCTGAAGCAATTGTCTTCAAGACGTTAATAAGGCCAATACTGCAATATACAACAATTTCAAATAATTCAATAAATAAAAATAAAACTAATTAAAACCCAATTATTTCCTACATATTTATAAAATTTATCGGATTGTAAATTATTTTAAATGTCAGTCGGTTTTCAAACCCAGACTGCGTTGATTCCAGCCCCCCGCTGCGTCGTTTCCGAAATACTTTTTCGCAGTGCGCAAAAGGATATGAAAACGCACACCGAAGATGAATGGGAGAGTTATAGGAGCAAAACGCCTTCATCGCCCTTTTGTGTCCTTCACGTTCGACCGAACCCTAGGAACCCCAGAAACCTCAGGCCAAATATAAAATAATAAAGTGGTCTAGAAGAATTCAATAGATTTATAACCAGTCGTAAAAAAAGAAATATAAAGACGAATATAAAAAGTAAGACAAAAGTGAAATAACGCAGCAGATAATTGATAATAAATATAAATTGGTCTAAACTGCGTGAAATCATGAAATTAGAGCATTCGTCAATTTACAAAATTAATTTCATTTTTGTTGGGATTTTTTTAAGTGAATAATTTATTGGCTTGAACGTAGGACGTAGACATCTGATGATGAAGACAAAGCATTTTCTGTAAAGTCTAATTCATCATTTAGGCATATTAGACTTCAGGACTTCAGAGCATAATCTGATATGATGAAATTGATTGATGTATAATTAGGAACAAAATAATTATACTATGCTTTTAATTTTAATATGATTATCATTTTTCACCGGCGCATTCAACATAATTTGAATATATGGATGTTTATGATGATATTCTGTGAGTAATTAAAGTTATGAAAAAGCGTTTAATTAATATACTTTGGTTTTATCTGAAATTATCTAGAAAATAAGATGGTAAACCTTAACAGTTTTTCAGTGAAGGAATCAAATAATTAGTAAAATCGTAAATCTTTAGTGAAAATATTATATCTCGAAAATTAATGATTAGAGTGACTTCTAATTTTCAGGAAATCTTCAGAATACAACAAATTCTTAATATGAATAACTATAGAACGCCTGAACTATATGAACTGCCTTTAATTTGCCATATTTATAGTAATATCCCAATCTTTTAGTAAATATAAGATATTTAGAAAAAATATTCGTTGGGTAGACCTTAACTTTTCAGAAAATATTCTGAAGATATCATATTTTAAATTTGAATGAGTTTCATACCTTTGACAAATTAAAACTTGTTATATTATTATTTCTGTTATATTATTATCTTGATATATCGAAAACTATTCATATGAAGAACTTCGAATTTTCAGGAAATAGACTGAAGACATAATACAATGGGAGCGAATAAAAAATTTGAAACAACTAGTTATATTCAGTTCTTTTTCTTTCTTATAAATAACTTCAAATTTTCATGAGATTTCTTTAAGTCTCTTGTCTTTTGAACACTTTAATTTTTTGGAATATTAATCAAAAACTAAATCATCAATGTTCATTATTAAAGTACTAGAAAATATTAACATAACTTGCACGTTTGTACTTAAATATCATACTCCATTGATGAAAAACTGCCCTGTTGGATGGTGAGGCTTTAATAAGTTTTAATAAATGTTTATATACCTAAACATACGGTGATGTATAAACATTTATGTTTTATTATTTAATTTGAAAGCACACGCCACAGTTGACGTTTGTTTACGAGCATTTTTGTGGAGGTTTAATAGGCACGCGCCGAACTGGTTTGCATTTAAACTTTAAACTTTTCATCGGCTTTATTTAAGACGCTCGTCCGGTTAGACGCGGCGTTTGGGGCGCACGTACTCGTTCATATTTTATGGTTCTATTTCTTCCGCCACCGCCGCCGCATGCTTTTCATCCTGCCAGCTTGTCGTATATTTATTTCTACCGCCCTCAGTCTCGACGCGCTATTTACGTTGAATTGTCGTCCCGTCTACGCGGGCGGGCGTATTTGTTGATGGTGCATTTTGCATAACTTTACTTTACGCCCGGTGCTTAGTTCATAAATTAATGCACCGCCTTCGAAATTCGCCCGGCTTTTGTCGACGCCTGAATTACGCCCATGCATCTTATTATACATCCTAGCGTGCATGGATGAAAGAGGAGTAGTAACTAGCTTGCAACATTTTTAGTTTGATCCTTATAAAAAGTTATCAGGATTTGTATAGGGATAATAACCATTTTTATGTAAATTGGCCGATGCAAAATTAATTTTGAAACAAACATGAAGAGAATTCGCCATGCCATGAGAGGATGTACTTTGAGAATATGTACCGACGACGAATAGGCGAGGAACATAATGCGCCCCTTGGGATAACGGAGGAATAGTCCGCCAGGTGGAGCAACAGCACCACGTCAGGGTGGCTCAAGTGATGGGTACCATCTCTAACATCATGGCTAGAGAGTCCGCATGGAGACTGTGACCACTATCTTACCCAGTTTCTTAAGTTTCTTACTGACCATGGCCAATTTGTATCGTACCTCCACATATTTGGTAAAAAGGGTAGTAGTATATGCAGCCACTGCCCACTGAGCGGACCACACCCTTGAAATCTGTCCAGCATGAACCAAAGAACGTATGGAACTCCTGGCGGCGACCCGATGTACGAGCAGTACACCTTGCAACTTGGCAACTTGGGAAAGCAATGCTCTATTCCCAAGAAAACTGGAATGCGATAGTCCTTTTCGGCGGGAACGTCGTGAGGCAAAAGCGAAAAGTCGAAGAACACACATAGAGGATCTCTAGACCGTTGCACTGACGGAATGCATAACCTGCCTGTCTGATTTAGGGGGTGCGCACAACCTCACTATTATATTTAATAGCTAGCTACCCCTGTCATAGGGCTACTTGTTCCGGTTAGCAAGACGCGGGCAATGCAAAAAATTGATTTTGAGTATGCTTGAAAAATTTAATTAAGAAGTTGTTATGCTACAGAGAGTTGTGTCTAATATATTTTGAGAATGTCGAAATTTTCTTCTTAACATGATGACGTTGCTGATGAAATAAGGTCTTTGAAAATATGTTTCATCTGAGAAATATGGTGAACTAGACATTCTTCAAACTATAGCTATGCAATGGCAAAACCAAGTGCATTATGTATATTATACACCTAAGCATATGTATTGGCTAATAAATTGGAAAATATAAGTAAATAAAATATATTTCGAAAACTAATAATTTGATTGACTTCAAATTTTCAGAAAATCTTCTGTTTACATCATGTTTAATTAATTCGCATAGTTAGGCGAATTAATTAAACACTTTTGCAAATTTGATATGTCAGTTAACACTGCTTAAGATCACAGTATTGCAGTATAAGGCACTTATTTAAAAACAGAGCTATGTATTAGCAACATCATCAATCATGCTATACACCATACATAATTCATGGGTTGCATATAGTTGAATATTCAATAACGTAGAAGATATTTCCTTTATTTTCAGAAAATATTCCCAAAATCCAGGCCCAAATTATAAATCAGGAAATTATACCATACTAGACGTTGTCATCATTTTCAAGACACATAATATACTTTAAACACTCATTCCATGTAGAGAAATTGTACAATCCTTGAATTTCTTGACTTTTCCAACCAGTTGCAACTCGCACTGCACTAGAAAATGCCTCAGGATCGCAGGAAAATTCCTCCAGTCGAAATATAAACCCCCGAAGAAAGAAAGAAGCCAGAAAGGAAAAAAAATCAAGCCAACGAGCATGATAAAAAGCAAAATGGTATGCAAAAGTACAGCATATAGCGAAAATATTCAAATGAAGTTTGGCGAATTCTTGACGACGTAAATTTTTATTCCAGCTTCTTTAAACGCTTCTTTCTCATTTAAATTTTTATAATACCTCGACACTAACTACGTAAATATTTAGAGCTGACTCTCTTTATACCGTTGGCATTTAAAATATTTACGTAATTAATTAATCAAATCAATAATACACAAATTGAAAACGTCTGAGGACTTTGTAACGCATAAATCATCCGCATTTAATACGTCTAATACTAATACGGCGAGTGAGGGTGGACGGATGTAATGGTCGACTGAGTAAGGAGGCAGGCGGACCGCTGTCGGTCTCGCCGCGCCGGATGGGCGAATGATTGATAATCTCACGCATACTCGCAATTAAAGTGGATCTTAAATTACGCATGACCACAGTCAATCGCATTTCCAAAGTCAAATTGATAAAATACTAGTCGGTAAGTTAACAGACAGAACAGTATCAAGGGAGTATCTCAATTGTCCGTCCCTGATTTTCATGATTTTTTTATACGCGTAAAGCATATATTGAAATAATTTGTTAACAGGATTTTTCTTCGGTTTGACCTGTTTCCCCAAACTAAATATAGAATATATACGCAAATCCCGTTAACTGAAATTATTTCAATATATGTACTACGGAGCGTTATGGAGCTGGGTACGCGTTAGATCACTGCAGTTAAGCAACGTCGGAGCTACGTGTTAGATGGGTTACCACTTGGTCTCCCCACTCGAAAAGCGGCTGCGGCCCCGTCCGCGAAGTTCTGTTTCGCGGTAAAAACGCGAACGAAGGTTGGGCGATTCGCTTGCAACGGTCCCCGGAAAAATCCAAATGCCCAAGAGTTCAAAACAGTACCATCAGTAGCGAGACTGTATTGGGCCGTGTGAAAGTTACTAATTCCTTACACCACTATGAAAACGTTGAAAAATGTAAAAGTAAATCTGTGACAGACAAATGTGTTACTCCCCTTGTTAGAATGTCAATTTATTGTTAATAAAATAAGATGCGCTTTCATTAAAATATTAAATTTATTTCTACTATTACAATTATTAATACGTTGGCATATATTACTTCATAGATTGATTAGACCGATGAGTGATATTAAATTTTGGCGAATTATTCAGTCATGCAATAGTAATTACATATATCCAATAAATTGGATTATGAACAAATTATATTTCGATAATTTTCAATTTTCCATTATTCATTTAAAATCCCTCATTTTATATTACGCTATACAAAAAAATAGTACCCAAATAAATTATATAAAATTTGCTGTCATTGCAAATAAAACTAAAATGCTGCCGTTGAGTTTAAATTGTCGCCGGATATTATAAAATTAATTAACATTTAATGAAATTTGTTTGTTGAAGTTTGTATCTCTGAATCATCTGTTGAATTATTCGTTTATTACTTTATTTGAGGAGGGTTTGATAGCAAGTTTTTCGAGGTATATTTTCACAGACGTTTGAAATTTATTTAGAAAGGAACAAAATCAATTTTGAGCTGTTATACCTAAAAATATTCAAAGTTCTGTCCCTAATTTATGGACTTGAACCCGTGACCTAAAGGAAAATAGACTTGTGAGCAGCACATTGTTGAAATACTTTTATTCGATAAAAATATTCTTATTTCGATATTTTATGACTTTTCTATCATTTTTAGAAATGTATGCCGATGGAAAAATATCGAACGGAGAAGATGTCGACGGGGTATTTCCACTACATTAGTTCCGTCGACTTTCTTGACTTACAAGGAGAGTGTGTTAATTGTCCAACACGATTTTAAATTACTTTTTTGTACGTATAGTTCATATATAGAAATAAATTGTATTAACGGGATCTTACGCCGTTTTGAGTCGTTTGTAAAGTTTGGTATAACAGCAACATTCGCCATAAGAATAACGTAGCGTACCTTCAACACGCCTGCATGTAGATCGAACTTGGCGCACTTATCTATAAAATCTAAACAATTATAAAAAAAATGAACCCAAATATTTGCTTACAAGTTTATTATTTTCGATGCACTAATGGAAAATGGTTGTACAGAGAGATAGGAATATTTTTGGACAAACGAGAGCATATAAATAAACATTCGTAGATGA
>WSZQ02135274.1:75749-94472 GCA_019419845.2 Weissflogia rhopalogaster
TAATGGAAAATGGTTGTACAGAGAGATAGGAATATTTTTGGACAAACGAGAGCATATAAATAAACATTCGTAGATGAAACACAACCAATCAACCCGCAGGCACAGAGTGCCCTCGTAGAAATACGAAACGTGTTTGCCATGTATTATTCACCCTGTGCTATTCTCACAAACTGACGTATTATACTGAGCCCGTTTTCAATGACAAGTTAGAGGAAATAAGATGGCATATATTTATTTGATTTGCAATATATTCCTGCTCTCCTCTTCACCACTCCATTTGATCTTTTCAAACTAAACATAATATACATATTTGATCCCTATGTTCATACGTCTTTAAATATAAACCTATCTCCTCTTCAGAAGGACGTATAATTGCAAACGGAATATTTCATATCCTACCTGGATGTTTCCAATTTTCATTTCGACACAAATCTTCATATCCTCGGACCGACTGCACTGCATCCCTGTGTTTTATTTATTTTATTTATCTACTTTGTGTATATGATGTTTGGCGTCATATTGCATGTTTGCAGGACGTGTGTGAAAGGGGATGAATGGCACGGGATGTTAGGAGGGCAGGTTGGGATCCTTTGGCGTCGTGTAAAGCGCACGTAATACTTGCTTATGGTCGACAGCAACCGAGAGGACCGTCGGCGTGCGACACAAAGCTTTTTCGAGCGGATGTACGGCTGCCGACGGCCCCCACGTCCATGTTTACCGCGGTATACATGCATTTATGACAAATGTATGCCGCAAAGGCATGAATAACACATTGGTGCATTGATGCCTGGTTTATTTATATTGGGGAAGAATTTACGTGCACAAAACCGGTATTGTTGTTTTTATGTTCTTTTTTCATTTTTTGCAACAAATTTATTTGGAACTTAAAAAAATAAACGATTGAAATAAAACTTGAGCGATCTATAATGTTACTCCTAATAATAATTCGAATAAAATCTTACTGAAGATTGAAGTATATTTATTTCTGAATAGATTGAAAGATGTAATATTCATTGAATTGTATTCAAACCAAGGACTCAAACCATGATTTCAATTATAAATCTGACAAAATCAATATACCATATAAAAGTACGTGAAATAAGGAACAATTTGATATATCTGCCACCAACATAGAATAAAGATGAAAATCTCCACTTGAAGTTAAAACGAAGTTTTCATAAATTATTGTATTTTAAAACGCCATTAATTACGGACTAATCAAGAATGGATTGTGATAATTTTCATATCAGATTGAAGTAAAAGAGTTGAAGTACAGATTGTCATTTTGTTCATGTTGATAGCTTAATATTTAATGTAATTACGATGTGCGCATATGTTTTTGGCTGACTTCAGCTGCTTCAAGGAAAAAGTTTACCCTCCCATGAGAAGCAATCACTTCAAAGATATTTTGAAGCAAAATCTGTGTAATCATCATATTTGCATCCAAGAATAAATTTAACCAAACATGAATATGGCAAGAACAGCATATAATTTTTAGCTACCCTTATACAATATTAATTAATATGCACTAATAATTTCCTTTCATACTGCGATTTCATGAGGGCGGTGCCCATCGCAAGAATCGCGAGAGTGAGAGTTTGCACATACTCTGCACACCACAGTCGAGTTTGTCTGATGAATATGCAATGACGTCGAGTGGGAATTGAGCTGTGGTTATAAAGCATTCAATTAAATACTCATTACGATCGTCCAACAACCAGCAATGACAACATCTGCCGTCTACACCGCAGACGGGCGCTTTATTAGTGTGCTTCAATTATATACTGAAGTACATTCGAACTAGACAAACGCCCACTAAATTCACAGCGACGTTATTTACCATTCGCTACCAGCTACAATTAGGCGTGACAATTTGTCTGAAATCACGAAATACATGCTGAAAAGTATGAACACCAGTCGTCGCAGCATTGGTAGTTTATTGTACGGCTGCTGAAATGTGAGTATTTTATTCTTTATGTGGCCTGACAGTTGCTGGAGTCACAGTCACGGTGCGTGAATGGGTTGAGCAATGGGAATATAATGTAAATTTGGGAGGTCGGCACATGTCTGTTAATTATGTTACATAATGGACCCTCTAACTATGAGGATGTACTGACTTACGATGCACATTGACTTCCATTTGTGCATTATTTCGACGATAGAAATGGATTATTATGAACTATTATGAACTTATTATGAACTATTTCAGTGATAATGATTAGAAATTTTGATATTTCGGAAAAAAACGCTTAAAATACACAGAGTAATCCCTATTCGTATTATTTTCTTGCAATAAAATATTTCCTATGGCCTATTCAATATTCATGTGCTTCGACATTTATGTCTTAGATTAATTGAAGTAGAACTTCTTAGGGGGGGAAAGCTGGTGAATGCGAGCCGTGATCGTCTCGATATTGGGCGATATACATCTCAGAACCTACCGATCCGATTTTAACTTTTCTTTTTTTATTATGTGATTTGTTTCAACTTGATACATAAGCTTTTTTAAATGTTGTGTTTTTTAAATCAATACTTCGAGTGCAACAAAAATAGTAATGCCATTTTGTGGCATTTACAGATTTGGTACAACTCTGTCAGTCAAATTCAAAACTTCAAATTTCTCGAAAGACGGGAGCAACCTAAACAATGCCCCTTTAGCCGGAATGCTTGACTAAACTTCATAATAATGCCCTGTCTCTAATAAATCAAACGTAAGTTGATGTTCGGGGATCATCATGATAAACGTCAGCGAGATAAGCCATTGCAAAGCGTATGTTTATAATTTTACATTTAAATTATTGAGGAAATATTGTAAGAACTTAATAATAATCAAATGAATCAGTTGTGTGTAGGCAGAATCCTCATATATGTAAACTAGTTTTCAATTTAAATTAAAGCAACAGGTTTATAAATTAATTCCATCAAAATTAATGTTTCTGTTGTATTATAGATAGATAGATATATTTTAACGGCTTTTTTTAATATTTCAAAAAATGATTCTTTATTTTTATTATTCTGTGCATTTCACATTATATATATTTTCTAATATTTCGTACGTTATAATTAAATATCCTGAAAAGATTCCCGTATTATTCATGTGCAATAATTAACAGTAAACAAGTTCCAAAAATAATTAATTTAAAACAATATTTATTTTTCATTAAAAAAAGATAAAATTAAATAGTAAACATTTCTATTCACACCCGAGAAGATAATACCAAACACCTTGCTGTTAAATATAATTAATATTCATTTCCAATTAATTTCGAAAATCTATTTTGTATTATCTTAATTACACACACGTGTTCAGCCAACTATGAGCAACCAAATACCAATTACCTTATTATGGCACTTCCCAACTGAATTTCTACTTCCGAACTTCAACAACCCTCCGGATGTTATTAATTCTTGGGGCAAATCAGATATACAAGCAACTCCTCCACTTATCCACGGAGAATGTAAATAAAACGACCCTTATCGGCGTAGAGATAGACCTATCTGCGTTAAGCCTGAAACTCTACGCAACTGTAGGTCTAGTTAGACAAAACAAGAGATGTGTAGCGTTTGGTGGATGCGCCTGGCATTGTATGAAGCTGCGGAATATCTTTTGGCGATACGTAACTACGATGTATATAATGATGCCTTACGCATCTCAACAATATGTAAGCCACATCAACGCGCAACGTGGGGGCGTCATGTAAATTCTATAATGTTGCTTTTGTTGCGCCACCGCGCTGCTTGAACACGTCTTGAACATCTTGTGCCTAGACAAAACGTCAATGTGCGGGGTGTTCACCCTGGGAAGATATTTACAACAGGCCTAGTGAAAGTGGAGTATGTCAGGAGGTATACTCGCTCGTTATCTTTCGCCTCTCGTTCGTAATCACGCGTTTAATCATGGGCCCTTAATTCTAGAGTATTTAATTTATTCTATCCAGGATTGATTAAAATACAACAATGTGTGGGATGCATGTTTTGTCAAAGAGTTTTATAACATTGTTTTGTAACAAGGAAAGGTATGTTTTTGATGTTTTCTAGTTTATACTTTGTTTAACAGGTTTAAATGGTAATAATATTATTCCAACATTAATTTATTTGGCATGGATGCGAGGGACCTGACTTAACAGGATCTTCTTATGCAACGTTCCTTCAGTTTACCCGATACGTGTAAACAATACTCACCCCAACTATTCGGTTCACAAGACATGATGTCGAATACCACTACTTCTTTATTGTAATAAAATGACAAGAACAGAAATTCAAACTTAGCAAATATTTGACAAAACTCACTAGAGAAGAAATAAGCTAATTACTGAGAGCGATACGATTTTTGGTAATATGAGTCTGATATTTACGTCTTTTAAATCTAAGCTTGATTTAACAAAAAGAAATGTTGAACCATCAAACAAAAAATTTGGACCTCCCAGAAAAATATCAAAATCAAATTTTAAAAAGACATTAAAAACATACGTATGTTGTTTACTTTAAACTTTAATATGTCACCTTTCGGATAAACAAGTAGGAAACGCATTGGAAACATATAAACTCGCCCCTAGAACAATATTATATTCTTTATGTCTTCGGGACGGGTTTTCGGGTGCGATCCGTTCCGGAAGACGGAAGTCGTAAAATGTGCGTTCCATCTCGCTAATCGGGCACGCCGCCAAGTTCGTTTTCCACCCAGAGCTTTGTAGGACTGTGCTACAAACGTGCAAGGCCCCATGGGGTTGTTGCGAAACCGCCAACACCGCAAGACACATTCGTTCATCCTTGGACATGTCTACGGCTCCTGTTCATTCCAATGCTCCCCAGAAATCCCTATACATGGCATTCAATATGTTTTCGAGCAGCTACTAAATGTGGCATATGATATTATGGTCTATGCTTAGTACACCCTATATATTGGTTATTTCTTAACGCACGTAATCCAGAGCATGTATGTCATCGTTTCGGGTGGATGCGCCGGGCAATGGCAACAAAACGAGTGATAGAATCCTGCCATTGAACTGGGTATTCATTTTGTTCGTGCGTTCCTTTTTTGGAAGAGAAAAAATCTTGTATAAACGTTGAAAGTTTTGATAAATTACCCGTATTTGTGTAGTAATAATATTAATTATATCAACGGCAAGAGTAATAGATATTAATATTAATCGAAAATTATAAACAAGCAATTAACGTTTCAATAACACACAGATGAGAGAATTTAACGAACAAGGACGTTTAATTTGGAAATTATTCCTGTAGATGTTACGACATCTGTTTTATCATGATAAATAATGAAGCCCGGTGCACGCTTTAATTAAAATCTAAATTAGTGGAAGCGAAGTTGGTCATGTTGGGTGTGTTTTATTAAACAGTAGAATACAATTCATCCAAACCACTTGCAATTAATAATAGAATATAATGAAATAACTCGATTATATAATGAAAGCACTGAAAGTATTTGTTTTATTACTTCATGGCGTTTTCAATTTATGTTATTTCGTAAAATCCTTTAAAATATTCACCATTACAAATGCCATCCATCCGTGTTGACATCTTGAATTTATACTTCATCCGGTTTTGAAAATGGTGGAATTTTAACAACTATTGCAACGATTTTATTGTCTAATATTATATTCTTATAATCAGAAATTCCATGGAAACGGTGCATATAATTGGATAATTTTAACAACAATTGCACCAATTTGGTTGACTAGTTATATAACATCAGAAATTCAATGCAAATTCATTAACAATATTCATTAACAATTTCTGACTTTGATCATATGTCACCATCGGCGATGGCTTACATGAGTTTTGCATCTGAAACTTGCAATTTCGGCGAAATATGTTAATTATTTACGATTAATAATAGGAACATATCGGAATAATACGATTAGACAATAAATCCAGACACAATGTGTTTTGTTTCTACAAGACCGTTTTAATAATAATAATCAAAATTATTAAGCATTCCAAATGTTATTCATTCATTTTGACATTTTTAGTTTTACGCTTCTTCCATGGAAACGGTGCAACAAATTGTATAATTTTAACGATTACCACGATTTTTTGTCGAGTTTTATATCATTAAAAGCAGTATTTCAATGCAAATATTTCAAAACATTTGCAATATAAAGCAACTCAATTTCTCAAAATCAACTGTGATTAGTTTTCCAAAACTAGGCGAGCGACGTGCCCGCTCAAATTTGTGATTTCAACGAAACATGCCAACTATTTAAGATTAATTATAGGAATATACAGAAATAACTCGATTATGCGATGATACCATACAACATTTATTTTTATTGCTTCCTGACGTTTCTAATAAATGTTATTTCGTTTCGAAAAAATGCCCGAAAATATGCAACATTCCAAATGTCCAAATATCGAAACGGATGTAGGAGGTTTGGGCGAAATAAACATTTTCCTGCCGGAGTTGATGTACATCCTTCCAACTATCCGCAGGCAAATATATCATCTTTTACATTTAGCTTGCGCTGGCGTATCCCTCAAATATTCACATCAAATTCCTCAGTCGCCGTGTTCGAATGCGAAAGGTTTTAGATTGATGCCGGGTGTGCGTTGATACCGCTATCATCTCGCTTCCTGCACAGCAGGAAAAGTCAAAGTTTCGCCCTCGCCCCACACCGGAAGCACTACAGGCCGAACCAACACGCTACGCCAAGGAATGCGAAAATGAAAAAACGGTGCCGAAATAGTAGAAACTCGTATGAGAAAAAAGCGCACGCAAGTCGAAAAAGAGCACGAAGAACTTGAAACAGAAATGATATATTGTTTCCTCTTAGGGGCAGCATCACATGCGAGAGATATAGAAGATGAACGATACGCGCTTTTCCAAAACGTCAAGCGACGTCGAAAAAATGACTCGCTATTGATTCACTTTCCGCCACTTTTACTCTCTCGCGCGCACAAACTCCCAACACATTTATTGCATTTCATCTTCAACCGTCGGATGCTTGTCTGTGGTTTGGTGGCAAAAAGTTTTTTTTTCGTAAATTATCCTTAATATAAAGCCGAGCGCCCAAAGATGTTGGGATTTTTTTCTCGGCTTCGAAGATTCAGAGAGCTCGTGCGATTTTTTCGCAGTTGTCTTCCGCTTTGCTGCAAATTTCCTGCTTACTTCCAGCCATTGCTCAGCAACGTGTGTGCCGAGTGTGCAAAGTGTGCACAGTCCCAGATGATTTCTGGAAGCTGTCCTTTGGAAGAAAAAAACGCACATGTGTGGTAAAGTAAACTTTTCCACTCGATATAAATAAATACATCGAGATCGGAGCAGATCTTCGCAAGTTGGGCAAACTTCTTCTGCCCTTCCCTACATACTTGCTCTTGAGTTGAGAGTGGAAATTCGTTTTCTAGATTGGAAAATATTTTTCCTCGATAAACATATCTCAAGTTTGTAAGCAGAAAGATTTTATACTATATCTTGTTTGGAAAGAGGAAGAATCTTATTTTATGTAAATCTGAGTATTTACATAAAGATTTTTAACAACTTTAATTCGATATTTATTGAGTTAAACCCGGCACGGTTAACGCCATTAGATTAATGTGTATTTCTTGACATGTAACATAAACTTTGTCAACTTCAAAGGACATCATCGCCCTGAGGAACTTAATGACAGTTTATTTCGATTCATGAACTCGTTTTCCATTTATTCAAGTCTTGAAAATTTTATTCCGATATTTAATAGCCAAAAATTCAATTTTCTAAATCATTCTTTGTCACAATATTCGTAGTTCTGAGGTGTTGCAATACCGTTTGACCGATCTGAAGACACATTAATTTGAAGGCACACACCCTCCTTCTATTAAATCAAGCCAAGAAAAATATATTATATTCATGGGCTTTGTGAGGAAGTGTGATATTCCATAGTATTTTTTAAGATAACGCGATTTTCTGAAATGTTATTTGAAAGTTTCGTCAACTTAGAATGGCTATAATGCCCTTAATGTAAGTCTGAGCTATCTAACAACCGATGCATTCGATCCTCAATTATGAAAATTTTATTATATTATTTTTTTGAGATTTTTAAAATGTTTCCTGAAAATATTTGAATTTAAACTGGGGAAAACTTTTAATAAAATTTTTAATAAAACGTAAAAGTCAGGCGAAACATAACTTTATAAACGATAATACTGGTTTGGGGAAATATATAGATCGAAAACTAGACGAAAACTGATTTCCTTACACATCGCTCTGGCAATTGTGCACATGCCATGTCATATCGCGTGTGCAAGATGGGAAATTCCTTCCATGTCAGCAATCTGCAAATCTTTCAACTTCCAAAGCTGATTTGCAGACAAACATATTTCTTATTCCTATGCGAGTGCGGTGTGAAATATCATATCTCACGTTGTCATACATCTTCGATAAATACACATACCACATCCACCAGAGTCAGGCACGGAAAACGAGAAAACCAAATTGAATTTCGCAGAAAACTCGCCAACCACGAAGAAAACAAAAACCACTTCGTCCTTATTGATTACAACCGCATGTAATTAATCATCTGCCGTTGGTGTAGCGCAATCTCTATCAATAATTTACGTGCGTAACTTGTAAGTGTCGCTGTGGGGACCACCCAGCAAGATTAAAACAGATTACCACCCCTCAGTAAACCTTTAATAGGGACGTTTCTAACATTAATCGCCATGCCGACTTGCTACTTGTGTTCTGCGGTTTCCGGCAAGGCCTAAAGACGTTGGGCAAACGATGGTGGTGGCAGCGGTTGGTCACAGTGGCAACAAACCGTGAATAGTTTGGCGACCGTGACAGGTCACGTTCGGACCCACCTACCTATATGTGGCGTCCCGGAAATGCGTTAATAGAATATCCTTTTCAATCCCGATCATAAAATTTCGCATAGAATTGCGCCGGCCATTGATTTGTGGAAGTGCAGGTTGAATCTGATTTATGGAGAACGGGGCTCCATGAAATGGAATAATTTAAATTGATGACCAGAATTCAAAATTTAAATCATTTATATTGAATGTTAGTATTATATTAAATATTGCATGCTTTCAAAGTGCATTATTAGTACGTCATAATATATTACTTAATATGTTAAATATATTAACCGTCCCTCCACTCAACACATAACAAACTCAACATTCAACTCTGCTATGCAACTTACAACACAACACATAACAATATAACAAGAACACAACTTTCAACAGCACAAGAATATTCAATAACATAGATAGAAAAAACTGTAAACACAAAATATATGTAAATCCAGTCGGAAAGACCTCAATGGTCGATAGACTCTAAAATATATAAATTATTATTATATTAACCGTAGTTATGAATATGGTATTGATATTTTGAAATTTCCGGTTTCCTTTTCATCGATGTTAAATTGTGTTTCGTTAATAGTTTTCAATTAAATGAAGTCGTAAATATGAAACGTATGAAGGTAAGAAAATGCTGCAGTACTAATGTTTAACAGAATATGTTTATTAAAAATGAATTCGTTGCATCGTTGTCTGACAACTTTAGAATAATTGGATTTTCCAAATCATTTTTTGAGATAAAATTCGCCTAGTTCCTTTGAAACCCATCTGAAACCAATTTCATTATTCTCATTAGTTCTGCTACAAAATGTGACTTTCCAAAGGTTTTTTGACGATTAAAATTTATCAACTTTGACGGACTGTAAATCGCTAACTTCACTTCGTTGTGAGCACTCTTTCTCTATTATCTCAAATCATGACAATTGTAGTATAGTGTAGTATTGTAGTATAGTCGAAAAATTCGATTTACCAAATTGATTTCTTACATATAAAATAATTCCTTATTTTATTTTAAGCCTACCAGATCTGGCGATAGTTGACTTAAAAATCAACAAACAAGTTTCGCAATATTACCCAAATATTCTCATAAAAATATACCCCAGTTATGTAACACCAATCTCACCGACTTGAACAGAAATTCGGAACAACACGAACATTCTTAGTAATTTCCTCCATATAAGTACATTTTATATCCTTCCCATCGCAACTCAAAACAAATAATAACACAATTTCCACGTTGTGCTTTTTCTCATCATTTTATAAACACGACAAGTAAATGAGCATAAACCCTTGTTTCCGCGGTAGTGTCACGCTGTTATTTGCATCTGCATCAAATTCCATACGTCACAATTTTCCATGACTTTTTATGAACGGCATCAGGTCTACTGTCCTCCTATATAGGTGGCCGCGTATCATAAGCTGTTATGAGCGTTGATATAGATTCATATAATATGCATAGTGTGCGCGACGCATAAACAACGCTTGATGTACTCCGCGGACTGGAATAGGAGCGGCTCGGCTGGTCGGCGGGGCCGCCAACGGCGGTAAACCAGGCGCAGATTTATGACGCCGGATTTAAGTCGCAATTGCGATGTGTGCGTATGTGTGGTACGTATAAATAATGCATCCAGCGTTATCAGGAGTTAAAACCGGATGGAAATCCGGCCCCCAATGATGGGCTGTCTCAGGATCGCCTCAAATCCGTGATGTGCGTGTGTTTGTCGGCATGACAGTCGAGAGATTTTCCCGACAATTTCCACTCGACAGAATCAGGCTGCCTTGACGTTGCTGCGATGCTCTGCGATTGCGTTATCCCTAAATCCTTCGTTTATCTAGAATTTATCATCTGGAAGATTGTTATTTTCTTTGTAGACTTTGATAGACCCTTTTCGAAGATAAAATAATTTTTAAGAGCTTGTGCTTTGTTTTGAAAGGTTCCAAATTTTAATATTCAAGCTAAACTATCAAATATTGTCTAAATTGTTTTATTTTGAATTTATTAACTCATACTCCCGGTCTGTCTGATTACAGTTTTTTTGAAATAAATTCTTTAGTCAAAATGGAAGGTATTCAAATATTTCATGAACGTATCCTTCTGTCAACATAGGACATATCACAAAAGCATATCACCCATCCAGCTTTCACACATAGCTCTATGACCGGTGCCTCCACCATTGTGTTAGCAGAGAATAAGTCGAAAAACGGCTTTATTTACCGCATCATCTGCACACAGCACGGCCGCCCCAAAGAAAAATCCCAGTGGTATCACTTCAATCACCATATATCCCAGAGGAAGAGTAGAATAAACACAAAGCACTGCTGCTCTCAATGTCCCACAGGAAAACATGTGTTGTTTGGTTTGTTTCGTATTTACATAGCGTGTTTGTCGACTTTTTTATGTTGTTTATTAATATGTGGTGCAAATTCTAATAATTCTGTGCGGATTATAAAAAGTTGTTGCAAATGCGTCGAGTGATATATGCATTCGCAAGCTCAGGTTCATTAATGCACAGAAATGAAATGAGGTAGAACAGTAAGGCGTTTAGCAACGAGAATAATGATGCTAATAATAATAATCGTACAACTGTTGCCGTTTTCATACTAGTGATATTACTCGTATGTTCCTTAGATGTATTTGTTAATATTATATCCAGTCATAAGTGCAAGCTTAATGCATGGATGTTACTACTTGAAATTAATTCAAATGTCGATAACCAGCTTTATGCCCAACCCACTACACCCAATACACATAAAAGGAAAAACGTCTGACAAACCAAATCAACACACAACTAGAATACATTTATAAACAACTCAACATGAGGATCAGCAACAATAACAACATCGGATTATAGTCATAATAATATCATGACCAATACTATCATGAAAATCCTTTTGTTATATGAATTATATCATACCGAAATATAAATTGTTGCGATGAAAACGTTCTATATTAAAATTTCATATCAAATTTTAAATCTTTCGAAAGAGAAATTCAATCAGTATTATATGATAAAATGATTTAATGTCTATATTTTATGTAATAAGGAAGAAACCAAAGTTAATAGAGCAAGGACTAAACCCAAACGTCCGTCCTCCGATCGGGAGTATTATCTTTTTCTCTTTGTTGCTTCAGCTACTAATCGACTGTTCGTATTTTTTAAATATCGTGTCAATTAATATAAATGTTATTCTTCTGTTACATCCACCGAAATGTCATGCCAAATTCGCCAAATGTACCACATTACTTCTTTAATTTTCATAGCGTCGGTCAATTTAAGCTAGACATAGCAGCAGCCTCGGCTGCTCCACACCGTTTAAAGTGGTTTCAACCACTATATAACTAATCGTATTTTTTGAATATCCATAAAATTAAAGTAAATGTTATTCGATTGCATATTAAACAGAATATTCCACTCAAGTATAATTATTCTGTGCGTACTATTAGCCAACTATCGAAGTGTCATTTTCCATCCATTTGATATACTCCTATGTCCGGAATAAAATTCGTTCATTTTTATAGTGGATAGTTTATGAGTACTTAATAGAAGGTAATTTGAACTTTTTGTGTTCGGTGGAAAATTTCGTATCGAATTTGAATATAGAGGCTTTCAATGTACACTTATTAAACTTGTACTATCTGCAAAACTGCCACCGTCAAATTACACACTTGCACAAAATATTTTCTATTTTATTTTAGCCAATAACGTTTTCCAATCATAACCTATTCGCCAAAAAATTAAAAATCGTGTCCTATTTTTGAATGAATTGAATAATCAATATGAAAATTCAAAATTTTGTAAAACACCAAAATACTAAATATTCATAAGGGAATTATTTTGTGTGGATTAAATTGAACCCGCATTATGCAATATATTCTTCAAATATTTAAATATGTAGAACTGACTACATTATTCACATCCTCTATACCGTTTTAATGCCGTTCGAATTAACATCACATAGTGAGTTTTATTTAAAAGGAAATTTATCAATTCTATATTTTCGAATGTGTTTATAGTTAAATTTTGTTGTCTGAACCAAACTATGATAAAAGCGAACCCATTTGCATTCTATAGCCGCGAGCGATGCATCAACGTAATACCGGACTTCAGTAATATTTACCGTGCTCTTATATTTGCGGTCTCGCATTGTGTGTTATCCACGCTTCGTGTTTCACAAGCACCGGTCTGTTTTACATGTTTGTTTATTTACTTCTCATATTAGGTAGACATGTACAATTTTGCCTAGACCAAAAACCACCCGCATACACATGTTTGCCATGCCAACTAATTATTTTGGTAAAAATAGTCATTTGATAAACTTTAAACTCGATTTTATGCTTTGTGGTTTATGTTATTGAATCCCTTAATTTATTTACATGATCATCCCCGAAGGTATGCAATTATTAACATATTTTAATTTGTTTCTTTTTAATGTGATAATTATTTATTCGGTTTAAAATGTTTATAAGTGTTTTTAACATTGTATATGTGTCTTTTTCCTGTTTGTTTATGTAAGCCTTGTTTTGAGTTTCTTAATGGAAAAACGACATCTTCACTAATATAGAAAGAATAAATTTCAAAGTAATGAATATGTTTCTCGGTGAATAAAGAAAAGTCGTGGTTTCGTTCGTTTACTCATAAAGTCTCTTTGCATTACCTGTCAGAACCCATTGAAATCAAATAAAAAACATTTCTCATTTTTATTCATTTTCTATAATAAGTTGACAACAACGATACACAGTGGTAAAATTTCAGAAATGGAGACGCCGGGCATTTAATGATACACCTGATGATGTTTCCATTACACTTTTGCACTTTTCATCATTTATACTAATGCAAAAACTATTCTGATATCGTTTTATGTAAAAGTTATAACAAACTATCTCAAGTGGAATAGGAAGTTGAATAAATTTAATCCAACAACACACGGACGCACTGAAACAGTTTCGATACAGTTTCCGTCAAAGTTCTGTCTTTGCGCAGTGTTTACTTTCGCTCCGTGTTCATTTTCACATTTCAACACTTTCCCTGCTGGCGTCTCCGGGTACACCGCACCTCGGTCGAAATACAGCGCAAAGCGTCACGAAGATTGCCAGGAAATTGTTTTATATGCAAATTTCCCAAGTTTTCAACAATAATAGCTCGCAGGAATGGAGAAATAAACTCCGCCACCAAGTGTTTGTTGACACTTAAAACCGGTTCAAGTTTGAGTGTCGATTTCAATTAGGTTTTTGTTGACAATAGCTTGAAATTTAATGCGCTTTCAAACAAACTCGTCAAGAAATATTTAATATTACGTTTAGATGAAATAATATTTAAACATTTTATATTAATTATGCTAAAATATCATATTTTGTTAAATTTACAGGAGAAAATGTTTTATATCTAAAGAATTTAGTCGTCTATCCATTAAATGGTTTACAAAATCATACATTATATACAATAAAACGCTATACATGTATACATTTGCGGATAAAAAAGATGAAAATATTTTAATTAAAAATATTAAAATAAAAAATTTAAATAAAAAGTTTGAAAAATTAGATATTAAAAAAAGTATTAAAACATTGTTTATATATTAATTAAATTTGATAGCATTTTATGAACTCACGTTCAAAAACGTGGAGAAACTTTTGACATGTGCCGGCGATAACGAAAAGTAATGGCGTTTGTCCGGCGCCTCCACCATCGATGCAACCGAACCGTGGTGGCAAGTGCCGAGCAATCGAGTTAAAGTCGTGAGCTGGTTGTTAGCGGCCTGAATAGTTGTGGTAAACTTGTTGTGCGAGTAAAGACGCTTTACTTTAGACGCAACGAGAAGAAGCCGAAACGCGCCCAGAATTCAATTACAGCAATAATTTCTGCTTTATCCCGCGCTTTAATCTCTCCAACTACCAATGTTTACTGGTATTTTAGCGCATTTTATACTATTGGCAGGTAATTTGTCTTCACAGTATTTACTTTTTTTTTTTGATTACAGATGATTATAGATCAAGTTTATTAAATGTTAAGTTTTAAGATAACATTTTCTTTGATTTCTTTGTATTTCCGAATTACGTACATCGTAGAGAGTGGGTTATTGTCGGACTATAATCATTGACTTTTCTGCAAAGTTCAAGTACCTTGTTCGGACTGGGTGCCCCACTGAGTTGGTGGATTGTGCTGGTACAGGTCAAAGCGAGTATAGAATTCAATTACAGCAATAATTTCAGAGAGCGAGTGGTAGGCGGGGGCCATCCGGATTCGCCGAGGATGGGTTAGAAGAATAGATGAATGTGGAAGAGATGGATGGCGTGAGAAGTTGAAGGTGTACACCTCAGACAAGGTGTTGCAATTTTTTTTGTAAATATAATCAGTCACATCTGCATCTTCAACTTGTTAACTTCACTCCGCAGTTTAATAAAATAAAAGACACTTTGTGATTTTTATCATAGGTCGATGTTATGAACAGGCGATTAATATAACTTTACTCGGACCAAATGCTTTCACCGCTCAGTTTACATCGGTTCAAAATCATTTCTGTCAATTCAAACCAGCTATCAACACCTGAAAGTATTAATACTTCGTAATATTATGAGTTAAGTATATTAAGTATGAGTTAAGAATGCCTTTTTAATGGTTTCCACAGGCTTAAACACTTTCTTTAAATATGCTTTTACTTAAATATACTTTCAAAAATCATTCTGTTGCCTGAATATCAGTGTTGCGAACATTAGCTGCCTACTTTTTACACGTTGTTTGTCCCAATCGATTATTTTACCTTTGTTCGTACCGCATGCCGCAATTGATTCAAGAGAATCTCTCTATATCAAAACGAAATCTAATAAGTTAAGAATATTCCAATGTATACAAGGCTTTTCAAGGTCACTTTCTAAAATTTATTTTAACACAATCATAATTCTATTCGATCGTTCTATTCGAATTAGCACATAATTTGTTCATGACAACATTTACCTTGTATATTTTCATGATTACTGTTGATTATAGATGGTGCTCCGTGCACGATGAGAAAGGACACATGCTGGATCAGTAGCAAACTACTGATCACGTATTGTATCCTCCAATCAGTCCACATATTGTTCAATCTGTTGTAAACGTTCACGACACACTACGCGCCCATCCACTGTTCAGCGGCACTCCGATTTCGCCGCCTCCAACTCGTCGGTGCGGCGGTCACCCACCCAACCCAACCGAATGCCTGACGTACTCGCTGACTTCTCACAAACACACCCACGCACACGAAACTTGCGGAACTCACCGTCCGTCAGCACGTACCGCCAAATACGGGTAATCACATTTGGGTGTACACTTTAACAAACGAGTGCGACACGCAAACACGCAGGAAACGCATAAGTTGCGCGGCACAACACGCACGAAAGCACAAACTGTCCGCTGTTGTTTTGCAATATGCGTCGCACTTTTGCCAAGTATGCGAGGACGGACTAACTGCCGCACTCGGCCACTTGTGAACCCACGGCTTATATTACGCCCAATTACACGCCAGAGTGGTTGATAATGTCCATGAGCATCGTGAGATGGTTATGCGTTGTCCACGTTTTCATCTCTGGTGAAATGCAAGTCCTGAAAATACACATTCATCAATCATTTATACAAAAAAATCGTGAGGACGTTCATTAATTATGAGTGTGTTTTCATTTTATTGTTGTCATATTTCATATTTTCTTGTTTTTCATAAAAATGAATCCGGTTTTCCAATTTTTATTCGGTGCTATCTAGTTTTATATTGGGTTAAGTTCGGTTAGGTTAAGTTAGGTTAAGTTAGATTAAGTTTATTAAGTTGGGTTAAGTTAGATTAAGTTTGATTAAGTTAGGTTAAGTTTATTAAGTTCGATTAAGTTAGGTTAAGTTGGTTTAAGATGGGTTAAGTTGGGGTAAATAAGGTTAAGTTATGTTAACTTAGATTAAATTACTTTATGAAAGGTTAGATAAGGATAGGTTTCTTTTTAAAAAATAGATAAAACGAGGCAATAAACACGCAAAATCCAAATAATACAAGTTAAATATGTTATTAATTGCGTTTTTGGCAAAGTTTGATGTTTTTTGCGCAATTAAGCCGAACGTAATTAATGACCCAATACAAATAAAGTCAATAGAAGCCAATAAACCCAATATTTCAACTTCGTTAGCAACATCCACCACTTATTTCCGTCCCGAAAACTTTCGTCGTTTTCCCCCGAGTCGGTTCCACAAGGAATCAGGGCAATGACAACGTTTTCGGTTGGAAAAATCCATTAAAAGTTGCAACCTGCGTTCGCATAGACGTTCGTATTACCCCAAAAAGTTTGAAATTGCGATAGACACCTGTCTGTCAACGGGTATAGCCTTCAATCACGCCAGTGCGAAAATCAGAAAAGCCCTAAAAAGTCTAATTATGCGTCGGCCATTCCAGTCATCGATCAGTCAAGAGAAAAAAGCATTTATATGTTAATACGAACAAGCGTTTAATAAGCTTTTTTATATTTTGAAAACATGAAACATCATGCCTGGGAGCATTATTATTGGAAATTATGTGCTTAAGAAAGGGAGAAAATTGTTCATGGGTGTAGAGCTTAGCTGTACACAACTGTGCTCCCCCTGGGCGAATCATTATTTTGCTCGCTGGGCAACGCATACATTTATTTCTTGTGCGTTTATTCATTCATTCATTTACATAACCGCACGAGGTGAGCGGTTCAACGTAGGCAGTTTTTATCGGCCTTAAATGCATATTACATGTTTATTAGATACACAAACGGTAGTTGTTTGGCGGTTGTTCGGTTGCCTTCCACTCGGCTACACGCTCCCAGCGTGGATATTAATTGCAATCTAGCCAACTATTAACGGCTAACGCTATATATACATAATAGGAAGAGATTTTTGTTTAATTTATGTAGTAATATTAATAAATATAAATGTTTAATATCATAATGCATAAAATAAATATTTATAAAATATAGGCTCTTCACGTCCGGCGCATCCACCATTTATTTCAGTTTTGTTGTTAATTGAGTTGGCGAGGCACTGCGTATAATATGAATTATTATTATCATTGAATCTATAAAATATTACATAGAAAATATAGCGAATGCAAATTCTTCTCTATACTATAGTAAAAAATGGACAAAATGTATGATAAAATATATTTCAATGGTATTAATGAAAATAAAAAGTGAAAAAGAAAGTTTCCTTTTAAAATTTTAATAATTCAGTTGAACTACCAATATTTTCTTTTCCTTTGTAAATAGTAGATGAATCATTTTACCAATTATTTCAGGAATTTAACAATATATACCAAAATCGACAGATTAAATTCGCAAACATTAATTTAACCTTTGTTTGAATCGAAATTCGTTGTTAAATATTCCCATATTCCGAAATTCTTTCACAGTTTCCACGGAAATTCTGCTAAAACAAGCGCAACGCACATACGTTGATTAAATTTCAGCCGTTTATCAGCAATGCTGCGCTATATTGATGGTAAAAAAGCTGCACGTAAATTTGTATGAAAGGGGTGTGTGAATGTGACACAGAAAAGAGGGCGGCGCGGCGTTCCGCAGCTTCAACAAGGTCGTTTAATTTTTCACGCGCTAAACGAATCGACAGATCTGTAGTCAAAGATTGCAGCCGCGAAACATCTATTCGGGTAAAAACGTAGCGTAAGGTAGCGTGCGAGGTGTGCAAACACGGCCGGAAATGGGAATGGAAATAACAAACTGAATGCCAAGTAGACGCCACAGTCGCATCGTCGCCGCTACCACCGCGAGAAAATAGAAGCACAACGCAAAGAGAAAAAATATGATGCAATGCATTACTTTTCCGAAAATTATAAATATTATTTTTAATAATAATGGAAAAAAAGACAGAATATGTTACTTTAATTAATTTATGTTGTCTCTGAGGGAAACTTTTATGGAAGTAAAAATGAGAA